>VUQK01038384.1:9336-24791 GCA_015106715.1 Bujurquina vittata | reverse complement strand
ATGACCCATTTTCACAGTCTGTAGGCGATTAGTTAAGAAATCCTTGATCCACACACATACAGGCTGCGGCTGAGGCCCAGGTCAAGGAGTTTGGGGTATTAAATGCGGAGCTGTAATCAATGAACAGAAACCTCGCGTATGTGGCTTTCTTGTCCAGGTGCGTCAGTGTTGTGTGGAGGGCTGTAATGATGGCATCCACAGTAGACCGGTTTTTCCTGTAAGCATACTGGAGCTGGTCTAGGCAATGAGGGAGAACAGCCACGACACGCTTTGACAACAGTCTTTCAAAGCGCTTGGCGATTATGGGAGTCAGCGCCGCTGGTCTGTAATCATTTAAAGTGCTGATGTTGTTTTGCTTGGGCGCTGGAATGATGGTTGTTGTTTTCAGACAGGTTGGGACAATCCCCTTGGCTGGAGACATGTTGAAAATTTCTACGAAGACATCTGCGAGCTGGAATGCACATTCTTTGAGCACTTTTCCTGGGATGGCGTCTGGTCCCTCTCCCTCCCACAGACCTTAGGGTGCATCTCACTTCTTCCGATGATATCAAGGGTGTGTGGTCCGTACTAGTGGGGGGAAGAACAGCTCCATTCTCTAGCCCTGATGTCTCAAAGCGGGCATAGAAATGGTTAAGCTCTTCCACTAAGGAGGCACTGATGTTTGTGGGTGCATTGCAACTCCCCCTATAGTTGGTGATCTTTTGTATGCCCTGCCACACTTGTGTTGGGTCTTTGTTGGGGAGGTGGTCCTCAATCTTCTCCTTATATATGCCTTTGCCCTGTTGATGCCCTTCTTCAGTTGTGCCTTGCTTTGCTGTACTGTACTCTGTCACCAGATTTAAGGGCAGTGTTGCGCTCCTTCAGAAGAGCTTGGACCGCCCCCCATCATCCAGGGTTTCCGATTTGGGGGGATTCTGACTCGGGTGTTGATGGTGATGCCTTCAACACAGGTCCTGATGTAGAAAGCATCACCATCAACACCCGAGTCAGGGTAATACATATTAGTGAAACAAGAAATACATTATTGTTGTAGAAGGCTACAATAAAAAAGAAAAGAAAAAAAGAAAGAAAAGATCTTTGATTGTTTGTCTGCACCATACAGCCCTACATATAAAAACTCCCCGTTACAGCTCCATCACTTTGAGATTTGACTGGAAGAAACATTGTGCTGTAGCAGTACCTTGGTTTCCAGTGTACAAGTCTGTATCTTTGCTAGTGTGTGGATTCAACCACCATAGACTAATGGCAAACATTTAAATGTGCCCCTCTTTGTGCACTACAGGCTGCTCAGTCTTCCACCTCGTATGAAACGATATGCTGTAAGTATTAACTTTCATTTTTGTTTCATTCTGTATTAGATATGCTGTAGCTCATTAGCTTGCAGCTGCCGAAATGTCTCCAGAACAACTGGATAAGTCAAAACTGAAGTGATACACAGGCTATATTCAAAATTGCACACTGAGTTTGTCATTTAATATAAACATTATAATGTGCCATTCCTTTTCGTGACCAAATACTTTCACAATATTCATATCAGCTCTTTTTTCAGTGCTGACTGTCAACTAAGAAGGTGAACATTAGCCTTGCAGCATCTGATAGTAAAATACTTTATCTAAGAGTGGTGTGTTTAAATGAGCCTAGATTTAAATATAACTATGCCTACTGGACACTGCTAGATATAACATTTTAGTAATGGCGCATTTACTGCCCAACACTTCTAAACAGGTTTGGCCAGAAACAAACTGAAAATTCAGTGGAACAGCAGGTGACTGGTTTGGTAAACACACAGTATCACGTAACAAAGTCAATGACTTGCATGCTTCCCGGATCTTTTCTGTTTGGGTATTATCTTCATGTATCTGTATGATGGTGTTGCTGGGCCAAGTATGAAAATAGCGAGTGAACACAACAAATAAATTATGAGTGTGTGAAATTGAATGCATCAACAAATGTAAATTCTGTATTAACAGGTGCAACATAAGTTTGCACCTGCAGCCAGAAATTATGTTTATGGTACTAGTAACAAAACACTACATTGTAGAAGCATGTACAACAAGTACAAGACTGGAATTATTTACTTAAAGCAATTTTTCTATAACCTTAAATCCAGAATAAAATGTAAAATTCTTCTCACATACAAGGTCTTGAATAATCAGGCCTCATCTTATCTAAATACCTCATACTGTATGTATCAGCCACCTGTACACTAGATCACAGCCATCCCACTGTGAAAATGGCACACCCAGTCAGATCAGCCTCCCTTAAGGAGATAAGGTCGCCCACCACACTAGAAAACATCTCGAAGAACACAACAAGCAGATCAGTCAGCTCAATCTAATTGAGTATTTCTGTGCTTCAACAGACTGATCCTTGGCGATGACTTATGGGAACCAACATGATCCTGCTGACAGACAACACAGGACCCCTCACGAGAGCCTAGAATCATGACCCAGTGGGTAAAAGTACTTTTCTCAGAGCAGTGTACAGGCCTACTGCATGAACACATGGGTCAGTAGGATGGTAAATGGACTGGTATTTCGCACATTTCTACTCAATTTGAACACTCAAAGCACTTTCTACTGCAGGTCTCATTTGCCCAATGACACACACACACAGTGGGGTAAATAATTATTTCATTCCCTGCTGAATGTGTAGGCTTGCACACTTAGAAAACAATGAACAGTCTCTAAGCTGTATGGTTGTTTCTTTTTAATGGAGAGAGACAGAATCTCAACCAAAAATCCAGAATAAAAAACACACAACACAAAAGTTATAACTTGATTTGCAAGTCATCTACCCAGTCAATGAAAAGTGACGGGTGAGGCACTGTTACAGAATTGTCCTTGCTGCTTTTTAAAACATCCTTATAATGAAAGGGTCCCCAAACTTTTTCCTACGAGGGCCAAATAACTTTTCCCTTCTCTGATGGGGGGCCGAGGTCAGCTTGAAACAGAAAAAGTGTGACAATCGCAGGGGTGCCTTAACATAAACATTTATTGTTTTCAGAAAGCGACACATAACCAAAAATTAACAACCCTTTCCAGAAAAAAAAAGTCAGGAAATAAATAATAACACTATTAAAAAACTAAATAACCCTATTTAAGAAATAAATAACACCATTAACGAAATAAATAACACTATTTATGAAATAATAAACCTAATAACCCTCTCTGGGTTCTCTCTGGGAACATTAACTTTCTGTTGTGCCGTGCTCATCTTAACAGGTAAAGTTGTCAGAGCAGAATCTCTTCCTTAAATGACTCGTATGAGCAGTCTCTCAAAGTTCTCGTGTTCCTTCCTTATAATCCTTTTGCAGCTTCCAGGTAAATACTGCTGTTTGCAGCTTTCTCTCTCATCAACTTCCCTGTGAAAACCACCAAGCAAGCAGGCTGAGAGACCAAACTCAGTGATACAGCACTTACACAGCACAAAACATTTTACTACCAGTATGGTTGTGGGGATGGATTTTACCCCAGTAGATTTTATTATGATCATATTTTTTATACTCAGATTGACTCATTTAAGTCAGAAAAGTGAGCTTAATATGTATGTTCATCAGTGTGAACTGTGGGCCTGCATCTGGCTGAAGTTGAATGTCAGGTTCCATTCTAGTCACAGCCAGTCTCAAACACTGATGCAGATGTTCATCATCATCATTTTTTTTTATGTTAGGGTACGTGTCGTTTGGGAGGGCGGCATAGAAGTCAATAAGACCGTTAGGCTTGAACGCGCCTTTCAGGAAATCACAGTTCTGTAACTCGGCCAACTCAAACTGATAAGAAGGCTGGGCTTCATCGATGTCGGCAACAAAAGGGTTCTGGAAAAGATGTATTTCTTTTGCATTAACATGTAGGAATTGCACACCAAACTCCGCCTTCAGCATTTCCAGTGCTTCCACACGCTTTTCAGTTGGGAACGGGACCGCTGGGTTCTCTGCAGAGAGGTTTTGGGTAGCAGGAAGATGGATGAAGTTGTGCTTTTTCACTTGTTCCAAAAGCAGCGCTAGTTTCACCTCAAATGCTTTTATGTGGAAATACATGTCGCGAATGAGTTTCCCCTGGCCTTGTAGCTGCAAGTTAAGGCTGTTCAGCATTTCTGTCACGCCTGTTAGAAATGCCAGGTGCCATTTCCACTCTCTGTCCATCAGCTCTGGGACCGTTTTGTCTTTTGAATAAAGAGATTCGTTAATTTTGGGTAGCAGCTCGTAAAAAGGCCTCGAAACTCTACCCCGGCTCAACCATCGTACCTCTGTGTAATATAGCACGTCACCGTGCGCAGACTCCAGCTCAGTCAGGGATATTGGAACTCCCTGTGTTTCAGTCCTTTTGCTCTCAGTGCTTGCTGGTGAATTAAGCAGTGGACTTGTAGCGGGGCGGTGTTCAGGGGGCCGGGCCAAATGTGGAGGCGGGCTGTATCCGGCCGGCGGGCCGTGGTTTGGGGACCACTGTTATAATGTATCCACCTCAGATGTGGTACTATTTACACTAGGAAGGACAAAGTGCAGTGCCAAAATGTTTGAATGAACAGCAAGTGTGAAACCCTGCAACGTAAACAACAGTGCAAGCGGAAGTAAAATACTGTGTTCCGCTATGAATTAGGGGTAATGGCGCAACGTCAGGAATACTGTGGTATGGCTTCACGTGCCAAATATAGTTACACTGCGGGCCAAATATGGCGTAGCGTGACCAATGGTGTTCTTGGTGACTGTGGTCCCAACTGCCTTCAGGTCATGGAGCCCAAGACCGAGGATGACTTCCATTTCCACATAATCACACATAACAGTTGTCACCTTCTCACCAAGCTTCTTGCTGATGGTCTTGTAGCCCATTCCACACTTGTGCAGGTCTGCAATCTTGTCATTGATATCCTTTGACAAGAACTAGTGCCTTTTACCTAACATTCGCACACATACACTGATGGATGCATCAGGGGCAACTTAGGGTTCAATATCTCGCCCAAGGATAATTCAACCCATGAGCATGAGGAGCCGGGGATCGATGCACAGGCCTTCAGACTGGTAGACAACCTGCTGTACTGCCTGAGCTGCAGGCGCCATGCATAAAAAGTGTACATTTCTCTACATCAAGACCTCTTTTTCTGTTTGTTTTATTTATCTCTGAAATTAATTAAATTATATAGTTATATTTCCTTTATGTCACTTTTATTTTGTATTTTTCCATTCTCCAAGTAGGAATTGCAGTCATTTTCTCTTTTATTCTTATCATCGAATGAAGTCAATAGAGTTACACTCAATAGTTAGGCACATTTTCATTATCATTTTGGACCATTTTCTTTTAAAGGCCATTATCATTTTTGAAATGGCAGTTCTTGTTTGTCTTTGTGTGTGCAATTGATTGTTACTGGTTAGGTAAGTGCGGCGGCCTCCTGTCTGCTTTCAGTTCTGACAATAGCACTTCTGTGGAAGGCGCACAAGAGACTAAATTACAGGTCTGAAGAACCAGAGCACTCTGAATGAACATAGATAACATAGTTTTCAGAGAATGTAACCTGACAAACATTCCCTGAGTGAGGAAAATAACCAAAGTGCAAACACGCCAACTCTCTGCTGATATCTCTCATCAGTGAATTCCAGTATCTCTTACACTTTCAAAGAGATAAATGAAACTTTGGAACCACGTGCGATTTTGTTTCAAAAGTGGACTGAACCAAACAAAAACCCAGACATCATACAGGTTTAAGCTTCAACGTTTGACTCTACATTGAATAACATGTTATGGTGTGTGTGAGTACATTTTCAAAAATTATGAAAACAGTCGGCCTGATCGGTGCCTATGAAAAATAATTACAGAGCAATAGAAACCACAGTTGGAAAAGGATCACAACTACAGAGACTGTAAACCAGGAGTCATCAGCTACATGTGGCCAAGGGCCCGGGACCCTGTGCCGTTGGCCTTGTGCGCCTAATGTTCTTTGAGTTGTATTGTTTAGTTATGAATTTAGGGTCTTAGTTCATCTTTGTTTTTCGCTGAGTTATCTGTGTTTAGTTCCTGTTATTCCCATGGTTTGTGTTCAGGTGTTATCCCTCTGGTGTCATGTGTTTTGCTTCCCGTATCAACCTGTTTGGTTAGTGTTCCCGAAGGCCAGAACAAACAGACTGAGAAACAGCTTTTATGCCAGAGCCATCACTGAACTGAACTCTATGTGGTCCAATGGATAGTGAGGTGGGGGGGTAGTGCTGAGTGTGTGTGCATGGGGGTGTATTGGGGCTAGATTTTTCTAATTACATTTTTTTTTATTATGTATTGTATTTTATTAATTCTCTTATCACTCATACTTTTATTATTTATTGTGTGTGGCACCTGGAAGGCATGCATTTAAAATTTTGTGCAGCTTGCATGTACAATGACAATAAAGATTCTAATTCTAATTCTGTGTCTGTCCTGGCCCTTCTCTGAGTTTAGTTCCCGTTACTGAAATGGTGCGTTCAGGTGAAGCGCAAGAAAACGTTTTTCTAGCGTCAAAAGCAGCAGCGGGTGTTCCTGTAACCACCTTAAAACCTTTACTGGGAAACAGCTGGAGGTCCCTCATCAACCACCTGATCAGCAGCATGAAGAACAGAGAACTTTGTAGCTGCTCCATCCACCGCTGTTTGTTTCACACAGAGAAACATCTGCAGTACGGAAGTTAAAATATGCAGATGAATTGTTAAAATTAAAAATTATTTCTTAGCTGATTACTTGATTAACTGATGAAGTAATCGATTGAATAATTAATTACAAAAATAACTGATAGCTCCTGCCCTAATTGTATTCAGAAAGCTATAGTCAGATGGCCTTCAAAAATAAAAAAAAACACACACCAAACTTGCGGCCCGCGGGTCGCTTCCGGTCACACCCCCTACGTCCGGTCTGCGAATTATGTCAAAAATAACACAATTTGGCCCTTCGAGTTGCTTTTTTGGCATTTTGCTTAACCCGCTTGATTGAAGGGACGGGCGAAATGTTGTGTCAATTCCGTTGTGGCTTTCGTATTTGTGTTGTGGCTTTTGTATTTGAGCCGACACCTCTGGGCCACCATACAAAGCTACATGATGCACTGATTGTTTCTTTTTTTACTCACCTCTTTTCACTCTGTATTTACACACCACTCTTCATGTAATCAACAGGGCCCTATTCCTGGAAGCAGGCTTTTGCTAACACCTCTGGGTTTGTTAGCCCTAAAATAAGGTTTTCAGTTATAGAAAGAGAGCTAACTCCAACTCTGAGTAAGTTAAGCGATCAGAGGAGCAAATTCATCTGCAGACGTTTATGTTTTTACAAGCAATGAAATCCCAGTTAACGTTAGTTCATTAGTTTTGTGCATAACACGAAACCTTTACAGTCGTTCACTTGTCAACAGGTTGTAAGAACGGAGACAGCGGTGATGTCGAGGCTTTATAATGAGCGCAGCTGCAGCTGTCAGTCAGTTCCATTTACTGTAGTTACTCTGGCATCACTGTTACATCACACTGATCTTTGGTGACGCTTTAGACACCAAACGCACTTTGGACGGATCAGAAGTTGTGAATGTTTGAGTGAGACTTGAAAACTGAAAAAAATGGATTCAAAGTGACTTAAATGATGAGAACGTGCAAACTCCACACAGAGAAAGAGACCCGGGCCAAGGTGGAATCAAACCCAGTCTGGATCCGTTCATAATGGATTCATTTTCCCGACACAGTCTGCATTCTTTGATTGATCTGCGTTCTTTGATTAAAATGTCTCATCCTCCCAAACTGTTCTGAATTATTTAAAACCTATAACTTTACATTCATTACAGCCTTGGAAAGCTGCTCTGTATGTTTTCAGCTAAATGTGAAACTGGACTGAACTCTGACCTTTAACAGTAACAGTGAAACGTCTCTGCTGTGGCTGTCAGAGACCCATTATAGATCAGCTGATCTTGGAACAGATTAAAATAATAAAGCAGTGTTTTCTGTAAATCTCTGAAAGGCCTGGGTTCGATTCCTTGCCCCGGCCCTCTCTCTCTGTGTGGAGTTTGCATGTTTTCCCCGTGTCTGTGTGGGTTTCCTCCCACATGTTCAAAGACATGCACTTACTGGGGTTAGGTTAATTGGCCACTCTAAATTTCCCACAGGTGTGAATGGTTGTCTCTGTGTTGGCCCTGCGACAGGCTGGCGACCCGTCCTGGGTGTACTCTGCCTCTCACCCTGTGCCAGCTGGGATAGGCTCCTGCGACCCTGAAAAGTATAAGCAGCAGTGAATGCATGGATAATTAAATAACCATAACAGAACTGTTGTAAACTGCAGGAGAAGCAGTTTTCATTAAATAAAAGCTGACCTGACCTGAGGTCAGTCGTGTCCCACAGAGAGAGAGAGAGGCCCGGCACAAGGTGGAAGAAGCCAGGCCACCGTGCTGCTATTAATAAATAACATTTAATTTAAGTTAATTTTGGGGACGTGGGGCTTTCTGTATAGCAGCTGTACTGTAATAACTAGATGCTTGCTGTGAAATTGCTCTGCTTTTAGTAAGAGCCCACACAAAGACCTGCAGGTAATTTCTTTAACTGTAAAATGTGTGCAGCAGCAGAAGAACTCCTCACATATACGTTGTGTTTCCTGCGGGCTGCAGCTCAGCACAGCATCAGTGTGTGCCACAGATGTTGGTTTGCAGCAGAGACAACCAGAGCACATGGCAAAAATATAATTAAGTTTAAGTAGAAGCAGCGCATCAGCAACACCCAGTGGCCAGCTCTAGCAGTAAAACAGGGTGTTTTATGCATCCGGAGCGCCCTCCAGTGGGTCACCTGGAGAAGGGAGTTCGTGTCAACCTGTGCTGCGTCTGCGAGCTCATGCAGGATGTTTCCTCAGTCCACAGAGCTCCCTGACCAGCAGAGTGAGGCGTCTTTGCGCTGATGACTGGCAGTCTGCACTTGGTGGTAAGGGGGCTGAAAACATCTAGAATATTTTTAAAATACCAATCAGATTTGAAATTTCTATGTTTACACTCAGTGTTTTTTCTTGTGAAAATTGTATTGATAATAAGTCTCTGGCCTGTCTGGCTGTTACGCAAAACCAATTACAGTGAATTTTTAAAAAAACTTGGTGAAGAGGTAAACATGGGTTGGGAAGAATTCATTTCTTTTTTCATGCCAATCTGAAGTGTTAGGAGGAGATTCATCACTAACAGGAACTAGTTGGGGTTCTTTGGTTTAGTTCAGGGATGTCCTCCTGACCTCTCATCAACATCTTCAGCACCAGTTTGGTATAGTAGACCAACAGTCATTTATTAGAGTTGCTGGAAAGACATGCTGAGGAAGCTGCTTGGAGGATACAATCTGTGCAGGACTTTGGAAACACACATCATACTACCTTTTGCAGGTGACAGTTCCCAGTTTAGAGCTGGACTCTCCTGATGCTCAGTCAGGCTCTTGGCCTCATTCTAAGCATTGTAGAGATTCTAGGATGTTGAAAGCGAGCAGGCTTTCTGCTGGGCTGGGCTGCCTTCTGATTTCAAACTCGGATGCATGAGAAGAAGCTTGGCTTCATCAAAGTCCTCCAACAGTAGCTCCACTATGTCATAAATAGTTATCTCAGACAAGCACTGTTGCTTCAGCAACCAATACAATCTCCAATTTTGCCTGTGGACATGGCAGTGTTTTTTATTTTCTATTTTTTACTTGCAGATTGTTTACATTTAATAAGATCAAACCTGGGAGAGGAGAGTATTTCTACGTAAGAAACTGACGGGCCTCTGGGGATAGAGGCAAAATGAAATTAAGCTGCTGTCTGCCAAGAGTTGGAAAAGCCTGGGGGAGTCATCACATCCTATAGTGGGAATAATGTAAGCCAGTAAGCCAGAATATAATGAATTCCCATTTTGCTGGTTACACGTGTAAGACAGATATCAGAGCTGTCTGGAAGAAGATCTGTATGACACATGAGATGTGACATTGTTCTCTTACAGACACAGAAGAAGACCAGGATTGTAACATAAACCCCCTCAACACTAGTGCAGCATTTTCCATCACAACATGGCAAGTTTTGTCTCTCTATGCCCTGCTTTTTTGCTCTTTTCCCCCCTCTACCCCCAGCTAGTTGTGGTAGGTAGGTAGATAGATAGGTAGATAGGTAGATAGATAGATAGATAGATAGATAGATAGATTGATAGATTGATAGATTGATTGATTATTGGAAAAATTGGGAAATTATTAGCATGAAAAATACTAAAATAACAAAGTGAGAGTGCCAAAGATGTGTACTAACCTATACATATATAAACAAAATAGTTAAGATATAAAGACATAAAAATGTACGTACAGAGAGTAGTGCAACCTGCATTGATAAAATAAAATAAAATACACTCCAACTAAATAAGAGTATGTACAAAAGAATCTGGAATACAGCAGCAAGAGGATAAATACAAAAATCGAGTGTGGGGTCTTATGTCCTGTGTGTTCACCTGTCACACAAAGAAAGTTATTCTACAGTTTTATGGAGAACGGTAGGAATGATTTCCTTTATGGCAGCGAGGTTGAATGAGTCCGAGGGAGAAGGAGCTCTGCTGCCTCAGCAGCGTGGAGTGGAGTGGGTGAGATGGGATGTCCACAATGGAGAGCAGTTTGTTGACTGACCTCTGACCTTCACTGACTCAAACATCACCAAATTCTGCCCTATGATGGCTCCAGCTTTGCCAATCAGTTTGTTGATCCCGCTAGCATCTCTGACACTGATGTTGCCCCCAACAGTGTTTGGTTCTGTTGGAGGTGTCCATCCCCCTTGTCCCCAAGAACTTGCTCAAAAGAGTTTGTCTGATCATTGGCATGCTCGCTCTAATATCGTAGGGTCTTAAAAAAATACAGCACCTTGAGATGACTATTGGGAAGTGGCTCTATATAAATTAAATGTTAATGTGAATTGTAAAATTGCTTATTGAGCTACGACCTAGGGTGTCCTGGTGCCATGTGCACTAGTTAAGTTCGAACATGGTGTTTGTCATGAACAAACCGTGGTTTGCACAGAAGTCCAATAACAGAACACCAGTCGGGTTCAGCTCATGCAAGCCGTTCATCCCAATCACTCCCCTCCTGGTCTCACCGTCAGTGCCCACGTTGATAGGATGACAGAGAGTCACCAAATGGAGCACCCTTGGGCCCCCCACCCAGCGACTCCATGAAAGCTGGGTACTCTGAACTGTTATTTGGTGCATAAGGGCAAACAACTGTCAGAAGGTGCAGGGAACCGACTCTCATCCACCGGTGAAAACAGAGCAAATGCTCCCAGCTGTCCAGAGATCCAGATTAAAGATCCAGGAGCTGAATTGTTTCTGCTATCCGGTGTTTGGATGGCGATCGTGGAGCTATTAAAATTAGCAACATCCCCTCATTTCTCGCTCATTAATGTCAGGGAGATGAGGCTGAGAGGTGGCAAACATACAGCAGTGTGTCATGGATAGGTCAGAACACCCATGCCCAGTGGGGTATCTGCGACTGACAGAGAGAAAAACAGGAGGCAATGTACGTTTTCCTGTGGGGTGAAGAGATTTACGGCAGCCCGGCCGTATCTCTGCCATGTCTGCTCCACCACCGGGTGAAGTTTTCAATCTCCAAAGAGTGGGTTTCCTGTTTGAAGAGGAGATCCGCCCCACTTGAGTTGGTCAAAGGGAGAGGAATTTCATGCTACTCTATAAAATTATTCTTAATACATGCAGATCCAGAAGAGGATGGTGTGATGGAGACAGGAGGGAGACTTTCTTCGGCTCGAGGAAGAAAAAGCCCTGCTGAGCCTCGTCGCTCAGGACTGCTCTGATTGCTGTAACAGAGAAGCAGAGATGTTCTCTAGGGCATTCACTGAACCTCTGCTGGCCACTTCCTTTGAATTTTTCATGGTTTTACCACAAACTGTAGTTCTGTATCCTTGAACATTGGTGGGCATAGCCCAGGACGACTGCAATTGTGCGTCATTGCTCCAGCTACCCTGAGAAAGTCATGGACAGACAACTGAGAGGGTCGGACTGTTGCTGTGATACATCAGCACATCCGCTGTATTGGAGGCAGATCTGTGCTGTAAACTAATACAAGTAAATGGACTGAACTTTATAAAACACCTTTCTACAAAGTGCTTGAAGTTAATGCGTCTCATTCACACATGCACTAATATACACTGATGGGCACCAAAAATAATAATTGAACTTTCTCTGATAATTATAAATGTTAAATACTCCTCCTGATTAACTGAGAACCCTCTGAACCATGAGCCCTGATAGTTTGGTTACCCCACACTGCCTACCCTATTCTCGGTACCTGGTGGGGTTAGATTTTCTGGGTAAGCAGAGATCAAAGGTTTCTCTCTGCTTGCTTATCTCCAAGGAAAAGAGACCCTTGGTCAGGTCATAGGCTGCCCTTGTTAGGCAGCTTGCTCTTAAAAGTGGTAAACCAGTAGTGGCTCATTTTATTTTCATGCAACCACAGACTGGGGGCAGAAACTGCTTTGCAGGTTTAAGGCTGGAAGGAGCCTCTTGCCATCATTAGGTCACGTTCTGTCCCATCAGCATCCTGTTTGCAGAGGTCATGCAAATTGCTGTCACTGGGGGTACAATGTCAGCCCCACTTGGGAGCCTGGATTGCTGGGTAGGGAAGGTGGCATCATCCTCAATGTCTTCTAGTTCAAGGAGGTCAGAGTTGGCATCCACATCGTAGCCACCTGGACCACCCTCGTTTTGGTCTAGGAGCCCCTCGAACAATGGGGGCTTAACCAGAGACTCTTCCTCCATCATGTCCACCCAGCTTGTGATGGCTAGCAGCTGATGGTAGGTCGTAGCAGCTGGCAGTAAGGGGGTCCTGGCTGTTAGACACTGCTACTGTCAACCTCCTTTCCAGGACTTTTGCTGGCTTCAAAGCACAGTGGGGGCATCCCTGTGGATCCACCAGTGAAGTCTGAGCATATCTAGCTCCCATACAAGCTATGCACATCATGAGGGTCCCTACCCAAAATGGAGGCAGTGCATGATGCAGGGCATGGGTGGATTGCAGCCTCTTTTGTCTTCAGTTCTGACACTTTGGCAGGGGTAGGAGATGCAGCCATGGTTATTGGAAAGGGGGTGAGACTGAGCTACACCAGACTAGTCGCAACACATTTGCCTCTTCGTAGCCATCACTAGCAATGGGGTTAAATCCTAGCTAGTCACCGTAAGAGTGAGCTCGTCGTGACGTGCTAGCTGAGCTCTACAAGTTGATTCAGCCACCAACCTAATGCTAGACGAACCCTAACACTGTTTGAGGTCGTTTAGCCACCTAATGCTAGCCTGACACCTGACACACCAAAAAGTGTGTAATTTTGAGAATGTATACTTCCAATAAAGCTTCCTGTTATGACTACTGCATACTTATTTCGAAGTACTGTAACTTCTTCCAGTTTCTGACAAACTGTTTGTTTAGTATATGGCTAAAATCCAATCCTAACCCTAAATGTGACACCAGTGACCTCGTGTATGTTAGGAGGTTAAACATAAAGGCTCCTGTTATGACTAATATATAACAGCAGAGCTCTAGAATACAATAAAATTGCATTACTCCACTATGGTGTCATTACTCCCCTACTGTGAATTCCTGGTAGTAATGTCAGAGCTAAGCTGACAGACAGACAAAATCTTAAAAGCTAAGAGGAATGTAAGGTTTTACTATTCTATTTACCCTCCAAATATTACTGGAGGAAGTTTGCTTTGATCTCTCCCAGCTTTATTCAAATCCCTTTCATTACTTGAGCATTCGACTGGCCATACTTCAGGCCATGGTGCGGAAAGGTTACCGGAGGATGTTTGTGTGTGTGTGTGTGTGTGTGTGTGTGTGTGTCTTATTATCTCCCCATTAAGATTGCAAGAGACAGGAGACCAGAGGACAGGGCAACTGAGCGAGGCCTGACAATCTCTTTAGGACATGCAGGGAAAACATCGTTACAGAAGAAGACAACAGTTTTTAATTGAGGACAGACATTCTGAGAGCCTCAAACATCTAGCTATACAAACCTGCATTGCTGAAAATCTGTTATTATTGTACAAAATGTTGAGGATTCCAGTCCCAGTGACATGCTAATCAGAGCCAGAAGAGAACAAAGACCTCGCACAGACAGGTAGAGAAAAGCCCCAGTTGGTGTGCAAATCACTTTATTCTGCTAATCGGGTATTAGAGATGGCCACAGCAATTAGTGAAATCACAACAGAGATTTGTTTTTGCAAGCCATAGTCAGACAACACATTCTCTCCCAGAATGACAAACATTGGGGATTTGGTCATGCATCTAGTGTCGCTGTTCTTTAAGATCCTTGGAAAACCAGAATCGTCTTACTGAGAGTCCCACTAATTCCTCTGAGTAGCAGGAGGCACACTGCAGTGTTGTAATTATCACAAACTCTATGGGCTGCGAGGAACTAAAACACTACTTTCATTTAACATGTATTTGTACAGGGAGCCTTTACTCACTGCCTGATGTGACATATGTTAAATAAATTCAGTCCACTCATTTATTCATTCCCAGAAATTTAGAAACCTTAAATAGACCAAAATAAAATTGCTATAACAGGACAAATGATTTAATATTTTGTGCAGATATCTGTGGTCCGTAGAAGATATTTCCTTTGGGGATGTTGGTTTCTGCACTGCCAGTTTTCCTCCACTGATTTTTTTGGTCCCCAGGCTTCTCTGAGCATTGGACCAATATTGGAGTTGCATCAATTAGTGTCTTTAAGTTTCTACCTGAGCACAAATATGATCAGAATCAATGAAAGTCTGTTAAATCAACAAAATCTGCAGAACATATTGAGTGTCTGCAAACACTGAATGGCTTAAATTCACTACCAGAAGTCTGCAATATGATACTAATGTCAGAGAGGATTTTGTTATTTTTTAATCTGAAACTCATAGAAATAATATAATTTATAAAACACCTAACTAATGTTCGTTAATAATGTCATGAGTCCTTATGGGATGCTACATTAGTTTCACCATCCTTTGTGCTACTGTATGTGTAGTGTTTGCATTTTAGTTCATTTACTTGTGTTTTCATATATTTTCTGTCTGTTAAATTAGTTTTGAGGTATCATTTATAAGGATTTTATTATTTCAAATATTAATAGGACATAATATAACAGAAGCAGATTAAGTTGGAAAAACATAACCCTGCTGTCGAGCTAGTCACCCTATTTACACCAAAATGACCAATATGACTACTGAATGAGCTTCTGAATTGAGGACAGTTTAAACGGATACTGAACAGAACAGCACAGTCAGTGACTGAGGATTAATCAATCAGAATCAGTGCTCCTGTTTTACACATCAGGTTTTCAGCGCAAAGCTGTACTGCTGCAGGCATGTGAATATGAACATTAGCAATGGTGGATTGCTTCATAAATGGTGCTTGAATAGCTCCCCAATAGCACACTTTGTCAGCAGGCTTTTAACAAAAACAGAGAAGGGAGGGGGTGAAGTTAAGGGTCACAAGG
>VUQK01038383.1:0-12525 GCA_015106715.1 Bujurquina vittata | reverse complement strand
ACTTAAAAAGCCATCACTTGACCCAGCTGTCTTAGCTAATTATAGGCCAATCTGTAACCTTCCTTTTCTCTCCAAAATTCTTGAAAGAGTAGTTGTAAAACAGCTAACTGATCATCTGCAGAGGAACGGTTTATTTAAAGAGTTTCAGTCAAGTTTCAGAATTGATCACAGCACAGAAACAGCATTAGTGAAGGTTACAAATGATCTTCTTAGAGCCTCTGACAGTGGACTCATCTCTGTGCTTGTCCTGTTGGACCTCAGTGCAGCTTTTGACACTGTTGACCATAACATTTTATTACAGAGATTAGAGCATGCTGTAGGTATTAAAGGTACTGCACTGCAGTGGTTTGTATCTTACTTATCTAATAGACTCCAATTTGTTCATGTAAATGGGGAGTCTTCCTCACACACTAAGGTTAATTATGGAGTTCCACAGGGTTCTATGCTTGGACCAATTTTATTTACATTATAGGCAGTGTGATTAGACAGCATTGCATATATTTTCATTGTTATGCAGAAGATACTCAGCTTTATTTATCCATGAAGCCAGATGACACACATCAATTAGTTGAACTCCAGGAATGCCTTAAAAACATAAAGGCCTGGATGACCTCAAATTCCCTGCTTCTAAATTCAGATAAAACTAAAGTTCTTGTGGTCAGCCCCATAAATTTTAGAAACGTGGTGTCTAACCACCAGGATATGTCCTTCAATGCACATATTAAACAAATATGTAGGACCGCTTTTTTGAATTTGTGTAATATTGCTCATAATGCACTGCTTCTTTTTACTCACATTTTACTCTATTCGTACGTCACTCTGTGTTTAATTATTCTGTGTCTCTTCCACAGCATGTTTTTTTGTCCTCTCTCCCCTCAGCCCCAACCAGATGACTGCCCCTCCCTGAGCCTGGTTCTGCTGGAGGTTTCTTCCTGTTAAAAGGGAGTTTTTCCTTCCCACAGTCACCAAGTGCTTGCTCATAGAGGTTCGTTTTGACTTGTTGTAGGGTCTTTACCTTACAATACAAAGAACGTTGAGGTGCAGTTTGTTGTGAATTGGCGCTGTATAAATTTTGTTTTTATTGAATTAAATTACCACGGATGACATGAAATGTCACAACTCTGTGTAAACGAGCCACAGAAAAAAGCTGACTTTAGTTCAACGATAGTTTCTCCAGTTTCAGTTCACTTTGTTATTAGCTTACATTCATACCAGCACAAAGAAAGAATAATGAAGTGAGATCTTTAATCTGTGAAACAAAATCAGTGGGGAGTTAACCTTATGCCACAGATCCACATTATTGTATCTTGTGACCTGATACCACCAGTATTATGGTGTTGCTGGGGGCAAGTCGCCCCTGGTAGGGTCTCCCAAGGCAAACTGGTCCTGGGTCAGGGCCCAGACTAAAAGAGGTTTAGAAAGAAAATGAAGCCATGGGGCATGGGTAGGGTTACCAGGACCCCACCCACACTGGATCAGTTTATTCTATACATTGTTCTTTTAAACCCTTTAACTACCTCACATCTGAATATCCAGAGGAAACCAACACAGGTGCAGGTGGGACATGCAGTGTCCATGTGGTGCAGTGGTTAACGCTGCCAGGTAGGAACACCCAGAGACACTGCACACTCGTACAGTAGTGACAAACTGAGGCTTACCCTGCTTTTTCATTGTTACGCGCACCTTCCTGCTTTGCTTGTTTTTTAGCGTTTTAGCATCTTATATGTTAGGTCCCTTTGAGCTGTGGATACAAAAGGGGACCATAATGTACAAAATGATCATGTTGTTTTCAATAAAACTTTAAACTAGTGATAGAAACCCATGAACCTATCTGTAAAACAGAGGGAATGGATCATGGTAACTAAGGGCTGTGTTCCCATTCACTTACAGCCAGCGGGTTTCCAGTTAGCCACGGGAAAGAATGCAAGTCTCTGAGCATCCACCAATCACTTAGCGGTAGAGTTAGTAGATGGAAAAATGACTAAACAGCTCAACAGCAATCTGGTTGATATTAAGAGGTTTGCTTTTCAGACTTGGAAGTTTAGCTTTTATATGTTGTGCTAGCTAGCAGTTAGGAATACCTTTGGTCTCGCCCCCTTTTTTAAAAAAGCCTCATAGCTACACTGAACATGTGTTTGAAATGGTTACACAGGGCATGAGAGCAGCACCTAAGTGGTGCATTTGCACACATAAGTGGTGCTTGTGTAACTGTGTGTGTGTGTGTGTGTGGTCATTTTACACAGAAACAGTTCAGAAGTTTCACATTCATGCAAGTTGCTCAGTACAGTAACTCACCAGAAGTACCATAGTCTTTGGATGGACAGGGCTCTCACACAGCAGCGAGTCCCACAGCAGTCCTCGTAGGAACGACATCTGCAGCAAAAAGTCACATGAGAGGCACGCAGTAGGTCAGCAAGAGCAGAAAGCAGTCAGCCACTTTTTTCTGCACTGTTTTACTCTTTGGATTCTTAAGGGTGCACAAACAAAGCTTCCAGGAGTTTGCCTACATTTCTATCTATCAGTACTGACCAACAGTGAGAATGTAATTGTCTTATTGTATTGTGTTTTATGTCATTTATCTTTTTGAGCTGGGTGTCTCCGAGAATCGGGAAATCAGAAAACCTCCATACAGCCCTTGAGAAAAAGCATTGTGGTCAGCTATATATATAGTTTTTTGACTGCAGGACACACACACACACACACACACGCAACTTGAAGTTCAGTGCCTATTGAAAGTGCACTTTGGCTTGTGGACAGTTATGGAATGAACCATCAGCCCCGCAGTAAGTGGACAGGATGCCTTAGCCATTCACATCATGCAGTCATCGTTAAATTCCAGTCAGCAGGGAAAGTAGTACAGAACTCAGGAAAGAACTGCCCTTTCCAGATGCAGTCTATTACTGTCTACATATACAGACGTATATGCTGCTTTACTGTACAAAGAGCCTCACTAGAACACCCTGACACTTCCTCACACAGCCAGGTGTATTCTAATGCTTTCATTAATCACGCCTTCTGCTTCGTAAACAACATTTAAAGAAGTTTCCTTTTAACTGGCAAAGCCAGCAGCCTGGGAGCCAAATGTCCAGAGGCCAACTGTGATTGATTAGTCTGTGAGGAGCAGCAGCGTCTCTGGTGGGTGTCTGTGATAGATGAGCACGGATAACCAGCATGACACTCCATGCTGGGGCTTCCCATTCCCAGCCCCCCCTCTGGTATTTCAGCACTAGTCTAGAGCGGCTAATCATTGTCCCGAGATGTGCAGCGAGGAGAACCTTTGCATCATCTCACAGTAGACGCAAGTTTGTGTCACACTCTGTGTGTAAGTGGCCTATTATTTATACCTCAACATTTTATGTCACAAAAAGGTTCGTCTGACACTCGCAATATGAAACAAAAATGCAGCAGAGCTGAATGGATTTAAAGATTTGGATAATAGCAGCAATCAGTCTATATTTAGCGGACACAGTGGCACCACAGTGCAGTTGGGACATCATAAAACTTTGATCTTTTCAGAACGGTTCTTTATTTCTTCCTAAACAACTGTGCGCTCTCATTTATTCATGGAACAGAGCTGAAACGTTGAGCCTGGCAATAAAAAAAACTTAATATAGGTACAAAAAATAGTGACAGTTGTCTTTCTTTGTGGTGTGTTCGTCAAGAGAATTGGGTCACTTCCTTGGTGCTGATGTTGAAAAGACTGTGCCAATTTGTGTGTGTGTGTGTGTGTGTGTGGGGGGGGGTCATTTACATGAGGTTGATATGTAAATATTGGAATGTCATGTTTTAGCAAAAATATTTCTATTTAAGTAGCAATGATTTATATTATTTGTTGGTGTTTAATATATTGGCACTAAAAACTGAGCAGTAATTGTATTTGTATATATTTGATATTCAGGTAAACTGTAGTCACGGTCAGTGGGACATGCACACACACATGCTTGTGTGTCGTCTGCTCAGAAATTACATTCATGTGTATGAAAGGAAGCGATTAAGTGTTGAGCTTAGCAGCTGATATTTTACCATAAATAATTGTTCTTAAGTTGTAGAGCTGTCTATATTTTACACATGAAGTTTTATACATTCAATATTGATAAAGACATGTGACGGGAAATACAGAGGTGAAACAGCCGAGAGATGAATGGATGATGGAAAGGTTAAAGCAGTATACGAGGAGGCAGGGTTATGGCTCTTGGCATACGGGGTGCAGCTAGCAATGGTTACATTTAGGTTGCACATCAGCAGCAGCTGTGTTGTTGTGACACTTTTAAAATGTATAGCAGTATTATCATGGACCATATGATATGGCACAAGCATACTAGAAACATTTTTAAATTGTCCCTTATAGGCTTCCATGTAGGAGTGCTGTGGCTCTCTGGCACCACGATGTTAGCAACAGATCCTTCAAATCCTGGAAATTGTGAGGTGGAGCCTCCGTGGATCGGGCTTGTTTCTCCAGCACATCCCACAGATGCTCGACTGGATTGAGATCGGGAGAATTTGGAGGCCAAGTCAACACTTCAAACTTGCTGTTGTGCTCCTCAAACCGTTCCTCATCAGTTTTTTCTTTGTGGCATTAACCAGCTGAAAGAGGCCACACAGCCATCAGGGATTTCTGTTTCCATGAAAGGGTGTACGTGGTCTGCCACAGTGTTAACCCTCCTGATTGCAGGGGAAGGCGACATGTCAAAAAAGTAACTTAAAGGGCCAAATTGTATGTTATTTATGACAAAATTCGCGGACCGGAAGTCAGGGGCGGGGCCAGAAGCAGCCCGCGGGCCAGGAATTTGGGCACCCCTGCTGTAAACCATCATCATTTTCTCAGAGATGAGCGCCTACTTTTAGTTCAGGCTTTTGACCCATTGTTAACATCAGTGTTACCAGAAATAATGTTTGTTATAAAAGCTATTTGTGGAAATGCAGACCTCGCTTTAGTGGCTACAGTGGTGGACATCCAAGTTGTAGTGTCCAGAGATTTGAGTTCATTGTTTTAAAGCTAAAAGAAGAACTTACATGAAGTAGATCGGGTATCCACCTTCGAAATACCAGCAGTACTTTTTCGCTTCTACACACTGTAAAAGAGAAAGAGGCGATGATTAGAAACTCAGATCTTTTCAGCTCATAAAAGGAATAAATTAGCAAGCACAGGTAGCAGCAGCTCTTGCCTTAGAGGGGGCTTATCAAGCCCAATTACCTTTTCACAGCTGAAATCATTCCAGTGACGGCATGTGCACTGCAAGGTCTGCCATTCCCTTTTGATATAACCAGGAAGTTAAATATCCTTTAGGCCTGCAAACGGCATTTACCTCAAAACTAGACCAGAGATCCTTGATTATGTTTAGTAAATTACAAAAAACAAAAAAAGCTAATTAAAGCTAAAGATGAAAGAAATGCCATGGAATACCATCATTTCCTGTGCACATCCTATGACTCAGCAGCATGCAGAACCACTTTTAGCAGCAATAACTCGAAGTAGTTTCTGTATGTCTCTTAAAATGTTGACTTTGACTGGTCCATTGCAAAACTTTGATTCTTTTCTTTTTCAGCTGCTCTGTTGTAGATTCAGTGGTGTGCATGGGGTCACTGTCCTGTTGCATCACCTTATTTCAAACCAAGGTTAAGATGTTGCACAGATGGCCTCAAGTTTGACTCCAGAATACTTTGGTGTATGGAAGAGTTCACAGTGTCCAGATACTGTAGCTGCAGGAATGACCCCCGCACCATTGTGTTTGATAGTTGGTGTGACGTGTTTGTGCCGATATGTGGTGTTTGGACAGATGAGAGCAAAGTGGACACGTTTGGTTGTAATGCACAGTGTCACATTTGGAGAAAACCAAAGGGCATTGTCCTGGAAGTCTTCTATTTTGTTTAGATGCACTTCTGCACCCCTACGGTGTGCTGCCTGGTTCTTTTTAGGGAGAAGAGGCTTTCTCCTGGCAACCCTTCCAAACAAGCCATAATTTGGACATGCTCGCTGAGGCCTGTAGAGCGTGCAGTGCAGCTCTTGGGTTTTTTGCAGCTTCCCTGAGCATTGCACGAGCTGACCTTGGGGTGAATTTGCTGGGACACTTTGTAAAACTGACAGTTGTCTTAATGTTTTCCACTTTGAGATAATCGTTCTCTAGAATGACGGACTTCACATTGTTTGGAAATGATCTTATTAGCTTCCCAAGGATGATGAAGAGTATCACTGCTTCCATAGATCAGTGTTGATGACTAGCCTCATTTGGCCTCCTTGGTCTAATTGGCCCAGAGCAGCAAACTACCAAAGCTTCTGCTCACACTCGCTGATCATCAACTTGCTGCTATTTACCCTCTTAATTCCTCCTGAAGCCGTATGTGTGTACCGAGTTTTTCACAGACTCTTTGTGTATTTTGGCTATTTTTTTGATTTTGATTAAATAAACAGTGACAGTGTCATTTGCTATGGTTTGTAGTCCATATGAGGACGTATTTACCTCAATTTTGAGTTGCGGTAAGGACCAGAGGATTTTTTATTATGTCCTGATATGTAAAACCTTAGAATTTAAAAGGAGTGTACTTTTTACTTTACAAATACAAAAATGTCTTCCAAAGTCTTCTAGTTTCAGCAGCGTCTCCAGCTAACCCTGGCCTACATCAGCGAATACAATGATCCCTTTCTAAAAACTTTAAACCCCATAAAAGCAGCAGGCTAATGGCCTCCTAGACATAATCCCATCATATCAGAGAGCATTTTCCTGTCTAATTTGATAGGATCCCCCATGCCCTTTGAGTATAAACACTATCATGTTTCATTACTTGCTTTGATTTACAATGAGCACAGATGCTGCTCAGATGGAGAGCACACTTAACTGTATCGGAAATCTCTTTCTGTGACAATACAGCCTGCTAGATACAGTGGTAGCATATGCAGCATTTTCATCTTTATCACTCTGCACATTGCAGACCGGGACAGAATTAAGAGTATTGATAAGAAAAGTGGAGGTAAGAATTAAAACTAAGATAGGAAAGTATGCTAAATGAACTTGATCCGAGTCTGACTGATTTGCGTTTGACAACCCAGCCTTTGTTTAGACTGGCATTTATATACTGCTTTTCTAGTCTTACTTGACACTCAAAGTGCTCTTGAGGAGGATTCATAGCACACTTTATTCAATACACCAATTTAGAATCAATATGCATGTCTCTGGACAGTGAGAGGAAAGAGGAAGGTGGGCAGAAATCCATGCACGCACATGCAAACTCCACAGAGAAAGGCCCCAGCCGGGCAGGAGGTTCATACACACAACCTTCTCTCAGCTCGCTTGCAAGTGATATGGAAAATACTCATTATCTGAATCTAGACATGTCTTCGTTTCTAAAGCCTTGATTAAAGGCCAGCTTTACTAAGCGGGGAAAATTAGGACGATGCAGCAATCGCAGAAATGTGCAGATGGGAGTGGAAAGTTGTGCGGGCGACCAACAGTGCAGTCATTTCTGAAAAACAGTAACAGCTTTCATTCTACCACCAACAGGTGTGACTAATAATTATTTTTTTAACCTAAAAAAAAAAAGACCTATTTTGGCACACAAGCATTCATCAAGAAATTTCCAGCTCATGGGGGAGAGGATAAAAAGTGAGTTTTTTTAGGTTACATATAACCATGAAAATAAAAACCTTTAAAATTTTATTTGAAAAAGAGAGTGGCTTGGAGGGGTTTTTGTGTTTCCCTTCCAAAGAGCGCCTCAAATAGACTCCAGGAAGCGCCCCTTCTCAAAAATAGTGAAGTCCACATGAAAGTCAGTGTGTGCAAACTGGAGGAAAAACACACTTTCGTTGTGCTCCAATCTCTGTGCAGAAATGTGCCTAAAAGCCTGAAACACTGTGAACTCGCTGCTCACTGCAAAAAGTAACCAGGTAATATCTGGTATCAGCGTGGGACACGACTCCAAACAATAAATCAACTTTGTAGCATTTTAAGCTAACATACTGTTAGCTTACTGCTTCAAGGAAATCAAACAACTTAAAAGAGCTCTGGAGTATTCTATGAATGCAAGAAATTTCATGATTACCTTTATTCTTAATTTCACTTCATTTTTGTGCTAAATTAGTTCGTTTTGTGCTAATATTTTTGCACCACAGAGCTTTAGGGTGCATGGCAGGTCGAGCTGTTTTAGCGGCTCACAGCACAGCAACACAATAGGTTATTTGTCAGGATGCTGGCTGAGAATGGGACCATCCTGTGACACTTTGGCGGACAAAAAGTGCCCAGAAACACACACTGTGAGAGTGAGACAGCAGCAGCAGGAGAGATGTTCACAGCATCAGAAAAACCATGTGCCCTCTCACTGAGAAAAACTATATCCGCTCTGTCGGCCATTGCTGAGGTCACTAGTGGGAAATACTCACAAAAGAACCACATAAAATATTCACAACTTTTTTTTCCTGCACATTCAAAGAAACCCATCCATGGATTTATGAGTACTGACATTTGGTAAAGAACAACAGCAGAGTGTACTTATGAACAGCAATAATCTGAGCTAACATCAGTATGCTAGCATGCGCGCAATGGCAAAATTAACATGTAAAGTAGGGATGTACAGAATGCACAGAGGCAAGGGTGGGCTACAACAATAATTGGGACTAATGGGAATTTTACTAAATCCAAGTTCACTCAAGCTAACCCTGTTTGTGATGTTTATCAGATTTTCTCTCATTTATTAAAGACTAGCATAGGAAAACAAAGGAACGGAGTAATGAGTAAGGGATGGATTTTTTTCTCTCTTTGAAGTGAAGGGATGGGTGGAGAAAGTCTGTATCTGTAACTAAATATATACAAAAGGAACAATCAAGCATTTTATAGGATGTCATGTCTTATGTCTCAATACGATTTTTCATTTTAAAATACCATGGTTCAACTGAAATGTGTACATATTTTAAACAGATTGAGTTTAAGCAAAGTGATTATCAGAGGAAAGCACTGAATAACGCCACACACATACTTGTAACAGTACAAATACACTAAAAATAACTCCATAACTTAGTAAATCACAATGACAAATAGCTGCAGTATACTAGCTCATAAAATTTACCTTGAATGTTTAAGTTTGTTTCCTTAAACAGCATATACTATTTGACAAAAAATATTTTTTAACATATCCTTAATAATTTTATTGAATTTTAATTAAAACTTGAGGGGGGGGGGGATAATTAAACAGATCAGTTTAAAGAGCTGAAATTATTACTCCTCAAAATGAATCATCTTTACATTCAGCAGCAACTTAAGAAACTGAGTATCTAAATATGATGACGTGGTATCAGTGTGCAAAGAGTCCTCATGGGAAATCTACTTTACTTTATGCAAGTGTCCAAAAGTATGGCAGCACACCCTGAAGGCCTAATTGTAAATCCTGCAGGTCTCCGTGTATACACAATGTGTAATTGTCTTGAAATTACTTAAGATGTTGGAATAGCGCAACCTCTTTATTTATTTCAGCCAAAGCTGGTAAGTGGTTATTTATTTACTTTTTTCTGCTGGAGTGACGTCTACATTCATGGGCAAACGAGTAACGTCAGCTAACACCTGCCTACTGTATCCATGGCCATAACTTTGGCCACAGTTTAGTGCCCTCCTTAGCATAGCATGATGCTATGTGCTCAGACTAATTTACACTATATGGACAAACGTATTGGGCCACACATGCAGGTGTTTTCTGTCCCATTGCCACAGCTGTATAAAATCAAGCACCTGGGGAGTCTGCCTTTATAAACATTTGTGAAAGAAATTTCTTCCTTACTACATATTCTACCACCAACTCAAAGTGGAAGTATTTAGCAGAAACAACAACTCAGACACGAAGTGGGAGACCACGTGAGGTTAGACAGAGGGGTCACTGAGTGCTGAGGCAGTGCATACAAATGACCAATGCTCTGCTGAGTCCCAAACCTCCTCTGGCATTAACATCAGCACAAAGACTGCTAACCAGGAGCTTCATGGCCGAGCGGCTCCTGTAATTGCTGTAGTTGATCCAGTACTTTTGCCCATATATTGGATCTGGTATACCCAAAGAAACTAAAGTATATTTTTTATATTCTAAAAGATACTAGTGGAACTGGGTTCTGGGAACCTTTCAACTAAACTTTAGAGACTACTAAATTACCTGTAATTGCAGCTGTTCAGGTGGTGCAATGGTTAGCACTGATGCCTCACAGCAAGAAGGCCCTGTGTTCAAATCCACCATCTGGCTGGGGCCTGTGTGGAGTCTGCATGTTCTCTGAGTCTGTGGTTTCCCGCTTTTCCCCAAAGACATGCAGTTAGGGGTTGGTGATTCTAAATGGCCCATCTCTCTTAGCCCTGGTGACCTGTGTACCCTGCTTCTTTCCACTGGCAGTTGGGATAAGCTTTTGCCCCTCTGTGACCCCGAATTGAATAAGTGGAAGAAAATGGATGGATGCAGTTGCTCACAACAGCAAGATGCCTTACTAACCACTCTGGGGTATGTCAAGCCTAAGGAAGGTTTTCAGTGTCATAAAGGTGGCTCTCTTTTAACCTGGCTAGATTACCAGTAACTACTTTTCTGGCTGCTGCTGGCCTCAGAGCTACTAAAGCTGAGCCTGTGAAGAGCCCAGGCTTTTAGATGAACCCTCTTGATCCTCTCTTTAAAACTTCCACCAAATCTAATAGCTTTGGGCTACTCATCTCAAAATTATGACTCAGTAAGCACTGTTAATTATGAGGGCTATGACTGTGAAATGAATGAGAGCCATTTCATTTTATATCATGCACAGGAGAAAACTACAGTACAAATATGTACATTATTGATAGTGTATCTAAGTTATAGGTAAAGTTATAGGTAGAAATCAATCTGCAATTTCACAATTCCTGACTTGTTTGCATCTATTTACTTGTAATTGGACCCAGTTCTCTTCCTCTCTACAACACCCTGCCAGCCATGGTCACCATTATTGTCTTTCTCTAATTAGAGCTGCTGGAAAAGCTGACATTGGAGGAAAGAGTCCCTCTGTGCTCCCACAGGACAAAAATGACCATTACGCAACTAGAGGACGTGTTTTCTTGGTTTAAAAGCAGCTCAGATGGCTTTTGGCTTGAGGACATGGGCAGGGATGAATAGTTCAAATGGTTTTACACTGCCCAGAAAGCTTTTAGAAGCTGAGTGAAAGTGTTCGTAATGATCAGAATGTGCTGTTCCTAAAAGCTGCACAATGCTGTAGCCTAGATCAGAGTTTGAAGATGATCTCTATAAAAGTCAGACATTTGGGAGCATTACTTTGCTCCAATGCAGAACCATCAATCTCATTTGGATTTTGTTCTCTTGGACTGCATTACAAAATTTCCCTAATAGGATATTTTGCATCCTGCAGATAAAGCATGAAAAATGTTCTTATTATCCTGGGATTTGAGGCAGTTTAGTTTGTTGAAATGTTGTGCCAAAAAACCCCACTTTAAAGCCCTGCAGTATTGACATGAAAACAGAGCTTATCGATACATTCTTCAAAGACCTGTAATGGTCATATTTGTAATTCTAACATTCTGTTTCCTCTCTTCTAATCCTCTATCCTATCAACACCATACTATACTACCATATTATATATATTCCTTTGCCTTCCTTGTAAATGACTCATGCACTTGTATAAAAATCAATACTAAACGTATCACTCTATCTGGAAAAACCGGGACAAGCTGATGTGCCAGTTTAATGCAAGGATATGAACTCTGACTTTAGCTGAAGGAAGTGTTAAATTAAATAAATTATCTTCTGTGCACAAGGTTGAGACACAATTCATGAGAAAAGAAACTCTGAACTTTTGAACCTCTTGATCCAAGAACTTCATATATGGAGGAATCTGTGGACAGCTAAGTGCAATTTTGTCATTCAAATTTCAGATTTATCTCTAGATGAACATCAACACCTGCCGCCCAGTATGACTGGGTTGAAGGGAAGAATGATGGGGTAGGCTGACTGGGATGAGAAGCTCGCTAAACTCAATTGAACTGAGTTCACTGGTAAGGGTTTGTGATCACTGAATAGCACTAAATAAGCATCTAACCATTGCGATCCCTCTGGGTAAACTGCACAGAACGTGCACCAAAGTTCTTCACAACACATAACCCTAGATAGGCAAGGATCGGAGGATTTGAGAACCACTGCAAGATGATTTTTTTCCTCTCCCTCAAATCATATCCTGGGGATGGCAGCAGGAGACCTATTAAATTGGACTTTACCTTGCAGTGAAAACAGAGGTCAGCATTAGGGCTGCAACTAACGACTATTTTGATAGTCGATTAGTCATCGACTATTGAAACGATTAGTCGACTAATCGGATTATAAATCATATAATTATGAAATGACATTTAATTATCAGCTTTTACATTTAAGGTTATTTAAAATGCATACCTGTCAAGTCTCCCGTTTTGCCCGGGAAACTCCCGTATTTTACCCCTCTGTCCAGCCGTCCTCCCGTTTTATTATTTTCACGTAAATTTCCCGTATTTTAATATAATAATTTTAAAAAATTATTCCTGCCGCCCCAAACTGAACTCT
>VUQK01038382.1:36542-48574 GCA_015106715.1 Bujurquina vittata | reverse complement strand
AAACTCATCCAAAACAAATAAACCCTATCCATTCTTGTCAATTTCTTCCATTGTTTCCTTAAAAAAAAAAAAAAAAGAAAAAGCAGAGAGCAATGAGAAAGGATAAGAAGGATAGTGTTAGTGTAAATGGTAAATGGACTAGTTCTTGTATAGCGCTTTTCTACTTTACTTGAGCACTCAAAGTGCTTTATACAACACATTTTCATTCATCCAGTCAGACACACATTCATACAAGCACTTTTTTCTGCATCTAAGTGCTTTCTATCTAACATTCACAAACATATTCACCTGATGAATACATCGGGAGCAACACGGGGCTCAATATTTTGCCCAAGGATACTTTGGCATGCAGACTAGAGCAGCCAGGAGTTAAACCACCAACCTTCCAATTAGTAGATGACCTGCTCTACCTCCTAAGCCCCTAAAATGTAATTTTTTTTTGTACGTGTCTCTCACCAGCACTACAATGTCTTTCATGTGGTCATACTCCTCGGGGTGAAGGAAGGCTGTGAACTCCTCCTTGTTAGCGTTCATGTCATTGTCCTGGTCAGCCATTTTAAACCTCCTCTCATCACGAGCCATCATCTGCCTGTAGCTGAAACCATCATCAGGATCAGGATCATCTGCCAGTCAGAAGTCATAGCATTTTTCAGTGTGTCTCATGGAGTGGTAAGGTATCTTTGCATCTGGAAATAAAGCTAAAGCATGAAATGAATATCTTTTGCCTGTATACCCAGAATGTATCCATAAGTGGCGTTCTTGTATTCCTCCCAGGACACCACGTTATCCCCGTTGAGGTCATGACTCTTCCACTGTCGATCCACATCGTCATAGATCCACCTCTTCTGTGCATGCTTGATCCACCTCTTCATCTCCTCAACAGTCACGTAGCCATCTTTATCCTCATCTATACGCTCAACCAACATCCTGAAGAGAAAAAGCAGCAAAATTAGAAAACTTTCATTTTTTTCCTAGGCCTTTGTCACCTCACATAAGCATGGCCAAAAATATGTTGTAAGAGTAGATTTAAAAAAAAGAAAAAAAAAAAACAGAATTCATTTGAAGAATTACCTTTTTTAAAAAAACAAAAAACAAAAAAAAACATTTTAGCACTTATTTCCATTCCAACTCCATAACTGATCCACAATTGCTTCCAATAACTACAAATAACCTCAATGACTAAAAAAGAAAAAATTCAGAAAATAGTGCAGTTACCCAAGCCTTTCCTTGCTCTCTTCTGGTGTGAGCTGGTCAAAGGTCTTGGCATCTTCCTGTCCTAGGAAGGCTTCATGGTCATAGTCAAAGTTCTCCGCATCAACGTGCTCTCGGTTGCTGAGAGGTTCGTCGTGGTGAATGCGGCCCTTCTTCTCTGTGGGCTTGCTGGTGGCGTAAACCACACAGAGGGCAAAACACATGATGAGTGGCCGCAACTCCATCCTGCGCAAGTGCAAGCACCGTCTAAATCGGGGATTAAAAAAAAAAAAAGTAATCAAAAAAGCTGCTGTCATCCTCCTAAACCCATTTCTTTATCATGGCATGAAAGCATGCAGTCAGTACTAATCCTGTCTTTTGGGTTCATTCACTGCTGTATTTGCCAGCTTCCGAGTGTATGATTCACGGGGCAGCCAAATACCCCAGCTATTGCTAATCTTTTGCAGCTTATGCAATCCCTTATTTGTTCTACTGCTGCTTTCTAGGGGCTGATATCGCAAACATTATTACCATCATCTGCTCAACAGTTCTCAGTATACAAACACAGTTATTCACACACAACAGAGTGAAAAGTATTAAACTGATGACTTTGGCAATAAATTTATCAAAAGCTAATGCAGCGTATAGTAAAAAAAATGCTTATAAAAATGTTTTAACAGTCAGATTACATATAAAATTTGCATTTTAGTGGAGGTATGAATATGTTGGTGACACCAATCAAACCAATAAGAACACTTTAAATCGACTCATCTTAGTAAATCACCAGTAATGGTGTCACAAAGTTAAACAGTACAAACTAAACATTGTGATCTTGAAAAGGATGGGGTTAAGCTTGGTGTACTAAATAAACTGTCAGATGAGTATAGCTTTATGAGTATAGCTGAGTATAGCTTTCCAGCGTTGCTATCTCATACCCTATCTATTTATTTATTTACGTTTATTTTAGGGATATTTGATTACCCTGATGATGAAAAAAGCTCGTCGATAGATAGACTGATAGATACTTTATTGGTCCCTCAAAGGAAATTACTGTGTAACAGGTGTGATAAGTAATATGGTAAATTTTATAACTCGACATTTTAAATCTTGCTTTTTTTAAGTTCAAGTCACAAGCAAGAGTTTGGGACCGTTATTTCCAATTAAGACACCGTTACCATCCACACCAAGGTGAGGCACTAACATACTGGCTAACCCCGCAAACCGCTACTTTCACCCTCTGCCTTGCAATTTAAATCGTGCAGTTCAGATCAGTGAACATCATTATAATCTAACATATTATGTCACTATAGAAGAAACACATTTTCGCCCCTTTTTTTTCTTTTTTGGATATTGCACAATTTATTAGGACTACTCACCGGTATCTTCTGCAAAGTTCGTCGTTGCAGCTTTGCATCCACCCCCCGGAAACACACCCATGCGCTTCCTGTGCTAGACCAACAATCGACCAATGACATTGCGAGAAGCCAAATGTGATGTCGCCAGCTCATTGGTCCACTTCAAGAGAGCACCGTTGATTGGATTGGCGGAGAACCGCCACGTCCTCAAAGGCGACAAAACACTTCATTCATAAACCGACGCTTTGTCCAAAAAAGGGATTAAAAAGTATAACGTTTTCACTTATTTAATTAAAAAGAACCCAAAATGCCAGAAGTAAATACTTTTTTAATCATTTTTATTTGTTTAAAAAAATAAACAAGATTCTTCACTAATTATAAACGTGAAAATTGTGGCAAAATGTTCACAAAGAAAAAAACCAATAAGATGTGCACTTAAAAAATTAAGTGCAGTGAGACCAACTATTTCATTAACAAACTGAAACCATACATTTTTAACACTATAAATTTTAGTCAAAGTCTCCAACCATCAATTTTCCTCTGCTTATTGAAAATGGGGTTGTGGGGTGCTAGGACATATTCCAGCTGTTGTTGAGGCAGGGTGCACCCTGGACAGGTCACAAGTCTGTCACAGGGACAATACAGAGAGACAACCAGCCTCAGACTCACATTCAAACCCACAGTCAATTCAGAATCACCGAACATGCACATTTGGATCGTGGGGAGGAAGTCAGGATACCCAGTCAGAATCCACACAGGTAGGAATATCTGAACCCAGGACCTACCTAGTCTAAGCAGCAGTGCTATCCACAACACCACACCCCATAGTCAAGAGGTGGCAGGTTTGAAAAGGAATATGGAAGTCTACTCACTTTTTTATATATTTATGTAACTCACTGGAGAAAGTGCCATTTATACCACAAGCTTGCTATGTCTCCCTTTACATGGCGATATTCGTTAATGAGCAGGACTCTGTGACACTAAGCTGAGGATCCCACCACTGCACACATCTATCCTCCTATGGAGATCTGATGAGAATTAATATACATAACAATTTATAAAATTCTGTTTTCCTTTGGGTGAAGTTTAACCATATTTATGTGTATCAAATATTTAATAACTTGTGCATATTTTCTAACATACAGCCTCTGTTTAAAAAAAAAGGAGGCAGCATACACAGTGTTCAAAAATAACAGTAATATAAACATGTCTTGCTAGTTGTGAAGCGTAATCCAACTGGCATGAATTTGTGTTTTTCCAACACGGAGTCCCGCATAGCTTGACAAAAGTGTCTTATTGTCACAAAGGGAGGTTATAATACAGCAAAGTCTCCATATCTCAGCCAACTGCTGAATCATCTGCATCGTCCTTATCTTCTTCTGTCTTGTCGTTCTGATCATCATTTTCTTCCTGACTGCGCTCACAAGTTGTGTACATCTGCTCACCACCATCACAGCTTCCGGCTGGGAAACACAAAAAGTGATAATTGGATTTTTAGCAATATTATGCAAAGCTGATTCTTTATCAAGATGAAGATAAAAAGATGGGTTGTGTAGATTAACTCCTAAAAGCAGTATATGATTATACAGAGTAGTGAGCTGTATCAACAATGTTAGAAGGAAGTGATCACATAATGTTGCACTGCAGAGAATTTAGGCATTTGGGCTGACCTGTGCTCGTTTCACCCTCTTTCTTCTCCGTGAGAAAGATTCGCTGCATTTTCAGTTTCTTCACAGAGTGGCACAAGTACTGGAGATTTGGACCACTGGCTCCTTTTCCTGCAAACACATCCCCCAACCAAAAGATAAACAAGTACTGAAAAGACACTGATATGCAGCTGAAAAGACATTGAAAAAGGTGTCGCTTAACATTACCTTTTCCTGGTCTCTCCTCAAACAGCACACAAGTTCCCAAAGCATCTTTGAAGGGGCAAGGTTAACAAGAAAACAAACATTTTTTTTTCAGTTAACTGAAGCTCAGCCAGCACCACTTGCATGCTCTTCTATTAGGGAATAATGACTTCTACTTCTATATCAAACTGTTTCTAATAGTTAATCAATGACAGCTTAAAAGAATGACTCTTTAGAACTAAAACACAGCATGAATAACTGTCCTCACAGGAGCCAAACAGCACAATTTTTTTCTTTGTATTTTGCGAGATGTATTCTTACCTTCGTATTCCCCTGCAAACACATACTGTCCAACTTGCATCATGGGCCTGTCGCTGTCAATGTCCTTAAACACACGAGAGAAACGTTGATGTGTAAAGCTACAGATTAAACAATAACATTCTCCTTTCTCGATATATCACAGAACATGCTTCAAACTTACGAGTATCTTGCATGTGCCCCGACTCTTGGTCAGAGAGTCATTGTTGATTATACCGGAGAGCTCCACCACCACAATCTGCTCCTAAACAGGACAAATGAGTTACGAGTTACAGAAAAGTACACTATGAAGGCACACTCTCCACAAACAGCCGATTTTCTTATTTTGTACATGCTCTGTTAAGGGGCAAATATAAACACACACGAAGTCAGCTCATTATTAGGTGTTAAGTATGTGCCTTTAATTCCCACTTAAAAAATTGGTGTTAACTCAGCAGTGGTGATATTGGCTTATCCGTCAAACAGTCCGTGGAAGCCGCTCACTATTCTCGCGTGTAGGCGAGCTAACGTGTTAGCTGCAGCAGATGGCTATAGTAAACGCTAACTTCTAGAACACTGATGGTATTTCATACCTCCTCTTCCCATTCATCCTCCATACTCGAACTCTTGTAATGAATGAGGATTCTCGTTGATAAACTATGTATCTATTACGGAAATTAAAAAAAAAAAACGCTAACGCGCTATGGCCACTATTTTGACAATTTCCGCGAATGTACGGTAGCCGAGAAGAGACCTTCGAGTGTTTTTGCCGATAGCGTTCAGTTACAAGTCCGTCCATCAAGGGGCAGTGTTGCTCAGTTTTGCAGGCACGCTTTAAAGCGGAGCTATTTAATGAGAACTGGAAATGTAATGATCGAGACTTAAATCCGTCTGTGTATTCTACTGACGGCTGAGTATACTGAATCTAAATATTGGCTACCTGTAGGCACACTGACCTCCATCTGACATTAATGTTATTAATGTCCTCCTGTTTTTAGGCCTCAGCCCGAGATGGTGATCAGATCAGATCAGATGAAATAAGATAATACATTTTATTGATCCCCTAGGGGAAATTCATCTGTCAAAGACGGAGGCTTCAAAGATGAAGAGAAGCTCACATGTCAAACATATTCAAAAGCATAAAAGAAACAGTCACACAAACACTACTAAATTAAGAATAAAAGTGGCAAGATATTAAGAATGAACTGAGAGAGTGTAGCATTGTGACATGAACAAATGCTGGAACACTTGAGGAAGAACATGAGCTTCTCAGGTTTTTCAGATTATTGTGCAGAGGTGAATAGAGACAGACTAATACACATGCTTCAGAAGCAACCATCCACCTGAAAATGTGTCCAAAATCATTTCTATCATTAAGGTAACAAATGTAAAAATGGTTAAAAATTGCACCTAATGGATATATTAATTTGTAAACTGTGGTCATTTGGAAAAGGATAAATGCTCACCAGTCGAACCACAAAGCCTGAATGCTGAAATGTTTTTAACACGTCTATCATTCAGTTGACTGACTTGTTTTATTTTATTTTTTATATTTGATTTATATTTAATTTGTTGTAATATAATCATAATGACTATTACGTATTTGATAATTAGAATAGATTCAATTTATCTGAAATATAACAAGATTTAATAGTCAAAAATTTGGAAAAAAATGATACTCATTGATCGCTATGGGAAAATCTCTTTTTGAAAACTACCCTCTGCTCAGGGGTCAGAGATCAGGGTCAGCTGAGGGGCAGCATCATCGATGCTGGGTGCCATCATCATTCCGCTTAGGGTGTCCGAATAGGACATATTTTTCTTACAGAATCCTCCATTTGGATTTGTACAGATAAATGATCAAAACAGTGTCAGAAAATAAAAAAATGTTAAATGAATTTGTGCAAATCTACTCAGTTAACCTTAAGCCACTTACACATGAGCAATATTAAATACATTTTTGGGCAAATACATTTTTGAATTTTGTTTTCCACAAATCCTCTTCCACAAAAAGCAAGATTAACAGTAATTAAGTGAAGTGCAATAATTCTGAACATGTTTTGGGACAATAACAGTCAATTTACAAAATATTAGGACGTCTGGTGATTAGATATCCAACAGAATTTTGTAGCACACACACACACACACTCAAAAAGGAAGAAACACCTTAGCAAACTCCTAATTTATTATTTTATTTTATTTGCACTTATCTATACTCATTTGCTCTGGAGGAAAATGACTACAATTCTTTTAGGTCTGTTGTAGGAATACAAGAATAACAATTTATTGCAAGGCATTTTCACTATAACATTTTATAGCAATAATCAGAATATATATATATAAAAAAAAGGTTTCAAAAAAAATTTTTTTTCTCAGCAATATTCATCCAGATTTTATCAAGCTATGCAGGTAATTGTTTAGCGAAGTTGTTCACGTACCAAGAGTGTTTCCCATCTATAAATACCTGTTCAAATGGAAAAGAGGCTGCACCTCACCCTTAGAGAGAGAGGGAAAAAACATTTTGAATCAAAATCAGGCAAAGCAAATTACAGGGTGGGGTGGTGGGGGGGGGTCTCCCATGTGCCTTCTCCCTCCCCATTTCTGGCCTATCATCTGTCTCTGGACCATGGTAGGGGTTGTCATGTCGACCGGCCTACTAGTTACTATGACAACGGCTCAAGGGGAAGCTCTTGCTAGGGAGGTTATTGCCTCCTTGGGGATGTAAGAAGGACAGGGGGAATGTGAGTGCAGACAAAGAGACACCAAAAAGGCAGAAGTGAAAGGTGAGGTCAAGTTGGAGTGTGTTGGCTGGAAGTGTGTCTGTCTATGAAGCAGTTTACATTCATAAACCTGCAGAACGGGACAGAGTGTGTGGAGGTATAAATCAGTGTTGCCCCATAGAGGCAAAGTTTCCTCTCTCTTGGAAGAGGCCTGAGCCTGTCCACACATGATGCATTACACTTCCTTCTCAGTGCCATACCCTGGGGCAGAAAAAGGCGGAGGTAAGTGAGGGAGTGACATTAAGGACCCTCCAAGGTGTCAGATGGGTCCCCAGCTTCCCCCATATTTTGTCATATAAATGTCATAAAGACAAGTTTGGAGTTGAGGAGCTTTTGCTGTTCCTTCTGCCTGGGGGGTATCACAGTGGTTAATTGCCCCATTAGCGCTGACAGGGTAAATTGGTGGAAGGGCTAACTATATATTACAGTGAAAACAACAAACCCCTGGCATACACCTGAGGGCATAAAAAGCTTGGCACATTTAACAGTACAGCCTGTGCATACTTGAGTGTTTAGGCAATAGAGGGAATGAGTGTGAATTTTGAAATCGCACGAGCTTTAATATTAGTAAAATATTACAACTCTGCCCTTATATCTATGTAAATGAACTCAGTGGCAGCCATAGAGTGTGGCTCTGCTATCATCTGTGCTGAATCAACGTACACTCAAACAGATGAGGAAAAACATTCTATTCTAGTCTGTTCTATTAGGAAAGCACTTTATGCGAGGATTGTTGTTGATTTAGATTGTGCCCAAAAGCATACAGGACACATTCTCCTCACACCAAGAGAGACATCAAATGTGTTCACCTGCCTTAACTGAGAAAGAGTGCAAATGAAAATGTATACCGATTACAATGATCATTTGTAAGCCTCGGAGTCATTACACAAGTGTAACTCTAAGGTAATTTGATTACATTCAAATGGGCTATATGTTCAAAAATATTAGGGAAACATCTCCTTTTATATTATGTTCTTCCAGGTTACTCTGTTACATTATAAAAGAAACAACAGAAAACATGCATGAATGAGCAAATAAACATTTTCAAACCGCATATTGCCAAATTGCAAAAGCTTCAGTGAATATTGTATATTTTGCTATTATGTAAACAGCACAGTGGTGTGGTGTTGCCTCACAGCAAAGAGGGTCCTGGGTTTAAATCCACCACCTGGCCGGGACCTGTCTGTGTGGAGTCTGTATGTCCTCTTCTTGTCTGCGTGGGTTTTCTCCGGCTTCTTCTCACAAGTCCAAAGACAAGCAGTTTGTGAAGTTAGGTTAATTGGTGATTCTAAATTGCTCATAGGTGTGAATGTGAGTGTGAATGGTTGTTTGTCTCTCTGCAACAGACTGGTGACCTGTCCAGGGTGTACCCTGCAGCTGAGATAGGCTCCAGTCCCCCCACGACCCTGAACTGGATAAACAGAAGAAAATGGATGGATGGGTATTATTTAAACCTTGGGCTTCCACCTTGTACATCTGTTTTGTTTCTCTCTCTCTCTCTCTCTCACACACACACACACACACACACACACACACACACACACACACCTCAGACAATGTCTAGACTAATGCTATGAAATGTTAAAATGACATGTCGTGAATAAACTGGCACTAAGACAACAGATCATCCATTTTCTTGCGCTTAGGGTGATGAGAGGCAGAGTGCGCACTGGACAGGTCGCCACTCAGTAGCAAGGCCAACAGATAAAGAGACGACCTTTCACACCTACGACCAATTTAGAATCACCAATTAACCTAACACTCCTGTCTTTGGACTGTTTCTCACGCAGGCACGGGAAGAACATGCAAGCTCCACACGCAAAGGTCTCAGACCGTGGGTGGGTTCGAACCCAGGACCATCTGGCTGGGCGATCACGGTGCTCACTACCGCACCAGAGACACGAATCATGCACTGATTATTTTTCTATTTCTGTTTTTATTTCTATGTCTTTAATTTAATTAAATTTTGCAGTTATTGATAGTGGCCTGTGCCACACTATCACGTCTTTTAAGGTGTTGGACTCATAGACAATTACCGCATGTGCCAAACGTAGGACAAATCTTTTAGCACTTTTTTGACCAGTCTTGTAAAAATGCAATAAAATGATCGAGAATCAAAAATAAAACGTCGGTGCACTAAAATCTAACACAGCTTAAAAATAAAAATATAATATAAATAATATTCATGGCTTTCCTGTTCCGACATGGCCTGGTAGTGCGGTTGTTTCACGCAACAGTGAGCTGATAGTAACCCATGCACATTTACGCTTCTGTGGAAATACAATAAAATATGAGAATCTAAAGACTATTTTACATTGAGACTTTTTTTGCAGCAACACTAAGATTTCTGAAATGTATTTGCAATTGTAAAATAAGGACAAGGTCACCTCTCACAAACAAAGCTCAAAAAAGAAAGAGGAAAAAAAAGAGAAAAGAACAGAAAAGAAAAGAAATGTTATGGATCTTAAATTTAAATGCAGTGTTCACCTTTTAAAATATGGACGATCGACAGATTGCACATCCAGGGTGGAAAATCACAATAGTATTATCATAACAATAGATTTCGGTGGTGAGGATGGAGAGGAAACAAAACCCCGCTTGGCTAAAGGTCTTCTCTGATTCTGTGACAAGAATGGACACAATAATTTAGCTTTAGCCTTTTTTCCCCCCTCGGAGAAAGAATTGTTCTCTAGTAATATCAAGTCAGTGTGCCAAACTCGGACCTATTGTCTTCACTAACCTGATCAGCTCAAAAAGAGAAAAGGATGAAATGCCTCATTTCTCTGCCTGCATTCAGCCATATATGAGGCTTTTCTTTTTGATCGAAATATTAGTTTTTTAGATCTTTTCAAGGCCTTCAGTTTTTTCACAGTCTTCAACTTTTCCGAGCCAAGAGATCGCAACAGATTTATAAAAAACAATAATGCGTTTTAGACGCACAGAATTATGCATATGTTTGCTCGTCTAACCCGTGCTTTATCTGACACAAAATGTCAACATGATATCCCTAAAACAATCCTCCAGGGCCTTGCGGTGTGTTTGTGTCAGTCTTCACGGTGAGGTACGGAGACAGCGTCGCGGTTTGAGGCAGGCTTTCCGTTTTTGAACATTTATTTTTTGAAGCCATTTGATTTAAAAAAAATGTCAACGGAGACTTGAGTTCAGCGTTATTACACTTTAAACTATTTTAATGTGTTTGGGTATAATTGTAATTTTTTTCCTGCAACAGTTTCCCCTCTAGATGATCTTTTAAATAGGCGGATTTGTGTCTTAATATTCATCTAAATGGATTACCCTTTTGGAATTTCCAGCAACAATATAGTGTTAGAATCAAATTCAATGTTTCGCCTGTGATTTCTCATACTTTTTAAAAAATATTCTTCCTCTTTTCGTCTTCTCTCTGCGTCCCCGGCAGCCTCTCCCCCCTCCCTCCATCCTTCCTCCCTCTCTCTTCTCTCTCGCGGAATCCTATTGATCCAAACGGGCTAATTAGCGGTGTCTGCGCAATTACGCACATGCGCACTGGGCGTAATCTCAGCCATTTTTTGAAGGAAACTAATTAGCAGGAATAAAGAGCCAAGTGTTTTTCCTCCCACAGTGATCAGAACTCTTTCTACCTCTGGAGCTCGCACAAACCCCTCCGTCCCCCATCTTCTGTTTACTACAGCCTATATGTAGCTTTAATTACACTGTTGTTTGGTAACAACTTGGACCCCGCTGCTCTCTCTCCCTCTCCCCATTTTCCCCTCCTGGCTCCGTAAAAACGCAGAGGATCATTCATAAGGAATGAGTGGACTCTCTGCGCGATTGTTTTCTGGACTACTACACATTCAGCGTGCGGAGCTTTGTACCAGAGTCGCTGCAGAAATGTAAGTGTGTCATTTGTTTACGATGTTAAAGGGAGCTGGAGGGACGCGACTCGGCGGTGGGGAGGAGGGCATGTTTGGCCAGTGTAGCTTCTAATTCTCACAAATCGAGCTTTTGTGCGTTCAGTCACCTGTTAGCTGTTGCCTACTGGTTACTCTCGGTTTAGATGTATCGGGCTAGGATACACTGTAAACAAAGGCTGAAGTAGTGTGGGAGCTGATGGTTGGTCAGTGGCTTGACAACACAGAGACGGGGAGTGAACTATTCAAGCCACTGCCCCTCCGGTATTCTCCAACAGCCCCGCAACTAGGGTCCCAGAATAATGCTAAAATACCAGGGCTATTACCTTGCGACTGCGCGGAGGTCGTTGTCTTATGGTCCACTGGGTCTTCACGCATTAAAAACAGTATTTGTCCATATCCAGCTGTGTGTGTCCAGGGCACACAATGGCAAACAAAAGGGATTTTTCCTAAAGTATTGCTCCACAACTCTTCTCTCTTGTCTGTTTCTCTCTCCCTCTCACACCCCTGTTCTCGCCTTTCTCGCTTGCAACACACACACACACACACACACACACACACACACACACACACACACACACACACACACACACACCCATACAACACATTAAGTTTCCCTTTAACCTCATTGTAATGCCTCATTATGTATTCTACTGCCTTCTATTGCCTTTT
>VUQK01038382.1:2918-34471 GCA_015106715.1 Bujurquina vittata | reverse complement strand
TTGTTGTTCACCTTCGTTTCCTGTCTTTATCTCTTTTTTTCCTGACCCTGGCAGTCATTCCTGAGCAGGGGTCATCCTCTCATACCTCAGCCATGGCCCCTACCAAAGAGCCCCTGACCCTGCCTCAGCAGGAGGAGGAGGGCACAGAGCGGTCCCAGGCTAGAGAAGAGACCCAGGGAGGAGAGCAGAAAGAAGGAGGCCGACATTCACAGGAGAATGAAGTGCATCAAAGGCAGGGGATGAAGGAAGACTTCGGGGAGGGATATTTGTCAGGGCAAAGGAAGGAAGAAGGAGAGGTGTGTGTAGGTATGGGAGAGGCATCAGTTACAGGGGGCCTCCCAGAAGCCCTCAACAGAAGAGGCAGAAAGGAGGAGAAGGAAGAGGAGGAGGCCATCTCAAACCAAAGCCAAACCAAATCCAAATGTTCTTTATTACCTCAACAGAGCCAGCACAGCTCTTCTTCCAGCACTGCAAAGGCCAGTGGCACACTCGACAGCAAAATAGCCGCCTCTCCAAAGCCCTCCCCCACTCCTTCCCCCTCTCCAAAGTCCTCCCTTTTTTTTCCCGTTTCTCCAAAGCACTTCAGTTGTCCGTCCTCCTCTTCTGCCGTGCTGAGCGAGACAGAGGTAAAAGACATTGCGGGAGATCAGGGCTGGATTTCTGGGTTTCCGCAGAGCTTTAGATCCCAGCAGTGTTCTCTGGCTTTTCCACTGGCAGGTACGGAGCCTGCCAGTACACCTGCTGAGGATGATGGTCTGGCAGGGGTTCCTCATTCTTCCATTTCCAATGGAGATGGTGCCAAAGCTCCAGAACCAAATGACAGCCAGCTAGACACAGAGGTAGATGATGAGAGAGACAAAGAAAGAGAACAGAAAGAAGCTGTCCTTAAAAACCACAACCAAGACCTCTCTCCTACGTCACTGACTGGTCACATGACTATAATGCACTCACGTAATTCCTGCAAAACCCTGAAATGCCCCAAATGTAACTGGCACTATAAGTCTCAGCATACACTGCAAGTCCACATGAAGGAAAAACATCCAGAGACGGGCAGCCAGTGTGTGTGTGGCGTCTCTGAGGGAAAGTGTGTGTGTGGTGGTGCAACGCGAGGTGTGTGTGTGTACTGTAGGTCGGGGAAACCCCATCCACGTTTAGCCCGGGGTGAGACCTACGCCTGCGGCTACAAACCCTACCGCTGTGAGGTGTGTGATTATGCTACCTCATCGAAGGGCAACCTCAGCATACACATGCAGTCAGACAAACACCTTAATAATGTTCAAAATGGGGGACAGTTGAATGGCCACATGCACACATCTCATATTACCAACAGCAGCAGCTCCTCCAATGGTCATGAAGCAGATGAGCAGCCATACAGCAAGCTGGCACTCTCTATTCCCACACCTACTACCCAGCCTGCCAAGCTCACACCACCTGCACACTCCCACTCTCATGGTAAGCGGTGGCGATGCGATGTGTGCGACTATGAGACCAGCATTGCCCGCAACCTGCGCATACACACCACCAGCGAGAAACACACACATAACATGCTACGGCTCCAGAGAGGTTACTATCTGTCTCACTGCAGGAGCCTTGCCCCACAGCTTAAACACCTACAAAGCACAGGTAACTGGTGCACCACAACTCTCACTGTTATTCAACATTAAAGTTTGAAAACATGTAAATTGTAATTCATGGTTTCTCCGTGTTGTAGGTGCCGAGCTTTCGCTGAACATGCGGCTGACCAGTCAGCAAGTCGCAGAACAGCCAGTTACCCTTGGGTCTACGCTGACTCCTTCTCCCTCCCCTTCCCCCTCTCCCCCTCCAGCTCCATCTTTGTCCCCCACTGGACCCCTTTCCCAGGGCATCTTCCAATGCCTTGTCTGCTCCTGCTTTTCGTCCGACAGCTTAGAGTCTGTGGAACAACACCTGAACGCTCCCCGTTCGTTGCCCCAGTCTGAGTGGTGCTCCCTAGTTGCAGGCGGTTGCTACTGCAGACTGTGCGGCTACACCACCCCGCTGAGGGCTAACTTCTCCTTGCACTGTCAGACCGATAGGCACCGCACCCGGTACCAACTGGCCGCTCACCTCCAGGAGGGCGGAGACAGGGGTCAGGAGGGGGCTGCCCTCATTGCTAAGGGCAACCCTGTCCAGCTGAGGTGCAGCCTGTGTGACTACGTGACCAGCAGTCTGGAGAAGCTACGAGGGCATTCCCTCAGTTCACACCATGAGGCGAGCGTCCGGGTTTACAGAGTAAGTACGCAAAACCACATCTTGTCACACTAAAACCGTTGCATGTTAGAACTGGGAAGCTGTGCTTTAAGCATAAAGTGTATTGTTGTAATTATAAGAAGATTTAGAAACCTTTGTCTGACCATAATATTTTTTTTTACTTTTTCTCCTTTCCACGTCGTCGTTGTTAGTTCCTGCAGCAGTATGACGGTGAGGTTGATGGAGGTTCGTGGCTGTTTCACTGTCTTCTATGCAACCACTCCTCCTCTTCTAAACTCCAAGTATTGAAACACAGTCAAACCCCAACCCATCAGCAGAGGGAAGGGCTACTGCAGCTGCAGCCAATGGGTGGAGAGGAGCTGGCAGCCATTTTTACCATCAGGAAAAGCCCTGATGGCGTCACAGGTGAGAATATGAACTGTGTGGGTGTATTCTATTTCATGTTTCCTGCAGTTGCTGACAACAGAGAGCAGACACGGGATTAAGATGAAAAGAGTGAGAAAATGAATAATGGCCTTTGCTGAGATATTGATCAAGCAAAGTGATTAGTCGATACACATCCTTGTTATATCCCCAATCACCCCTGACAACAGCTAACTAGCACCTGCTAATCAATGGAACAATACAAATCCCCATGACGAGGACTGTGGGAGGCAGAGGCTAGTTCCTACTCTGCAGCCCATGCAAGATAAAACAATAATATATTGTCTGGACTACGCACCTAAAATGACTAGTTCGATGCTTTATTTGTAAATTAAACCTACCCAATGATTTGGCTTTCTGTAGATTAAGACTTATTGAGATGAACCAATGTGTTCTCAGTCCATATTACCCTTACTCCACCTCTGAGGAGAATCTAATGTAGAATCAATACTTGATCAATAGCGTATGGAGGCAAGCGAGAAGAATGAAGTGTGGCTCACTGAAATTGCTCTTTTTGAATGATGTTACCTAGCAAATAATATAAACTACAATTAGCTTGATAGTTTGCAAGAACATAAAGTATGAAGCACAGTGTTTGTAGGACATAATTACTTGTCTTGTCACCTCCCAGGAGAGCTCAGCGAAGATGGGGAAACTTCCAGCGAGACCTGCTCTGGTCCTTTGGACACAACCAAAGACACATGTAACTTGGGGGCAAAGAAGATTTCTGCAGAGACGGGTATAACTGCTTGTACCAATTCAATTAATAGTTGACACTAATGGTAGTGTAACAATGTAGCAATTATAAATCACCGTATATTTTCATATTAATTTTTACTTTCAGAAAAAATTAGAGGGGAGGAAGGGGAAAAGAAGGAGTCAGTGCCCTCAGTCAAGCGTCCATCCTCTGGATGCGGGGAAATGGAAAACACCATCTTAACCAAACGCCCTAGAACACACCAGCAAAATGAGAACCAGCAGGTAAACAGATGACACACCTTTTAATTATTTAAATATGCCTAAGTGAATGTAGAATGTACTACTGGACATGACAAATGCAGGTATAAATTAGAATCCCTCGTGTTTCTTTACATAACCTGTGCGGCCCTCAGATTCTCAAACTTCTCTCTTTTCCTCTTTTTCCCCTTCCCTTCCATCTCTTTTTAGACTGTCCAGTGCCCTTTGTGCCAGGTTAAACTCCCATACACACAGCTTCGACAGCATCTCACACATGTGCACAGTGTGGCACAGGACTGTGTAGACAAGCTCATCAGCGCAGTAAGTGCATGCAACTGTGTATTTGCTGTATTTGCGTTCATTGGGAAGCAAAAGAAAATGTGAAGGCAAGAGATGGGGGATGGGGCAGAGTGAAATGTAGGGAGACAATTCCATTAAGAAGGCACCAGAGAGAAAGGCAACGCTTTTTTTAATGCATGTTTAAGTAGCTCCCCGCTATCATCTTTGATGCAGCCGTGCATTCTGTGTGTATGTGTATGCGCGTCTCTGAGAGTGGGAGAGAGCGAGTTTGACTGAGTGAGTGAGGGAAAAGCCAGTCTTTCTATAATGCATGTTTAAGTAGCCCTCTATTACCAGAAGTGCAGTCAAGCTAAAAAGGGGCCCCCATGCTTTTTACTGTGTCTCTCCAACTAACAATGACCGGTCATCTATCCACATCACCATCCTCCATCTCCCTGGCCTGTATGCTAAGTGGCCTTTGTCTCTTGCTCTCTTCCCTCCACTTCACTGACTGCTTTTCACCCTTTTTCCCCTCTGCTGCCCTCCCTCCCCCCTCTAGCTACTCCTATCATTCCTATTCTGCAATTTCTGCCGCTGCCCCTCCCATTCTGTCTCTCCCAAGCTCTCTCTCAATTTCTTATGCGTTACCCCTCCCTTACTCACTGTCTTTCTCCAAAGCAGTTTTTTTTTTGTTCATTGCCCCATACTTCCTCCCTCCCTCACTCTGCTCGCTTTTTCATATCCTACACCCCTTAGCCCCCCATATCTCCCTCCTTCCCCTCCTACCCCTCCCTCACTCTCTCTGATAGTAATTGAGGTTCATTAATTCAGACTGAGGTGATGATGGCCATTATGTACCTTGCTTTCCAATTACGCTCTCTAGATTAAGCCTGACCTTCAGTTTTCTCTGCAGTGTGTGTGTGTGTGTGTGTGTGTGTGTGCACGCACGGTTGTTCTTTCCTTTTGCTCTTATGAAGCTGTTATGCATAGAAAACTCTTGTCATGTAAATCTCATCTTTAGCTGTCTGTCCTTTCCTTTGGGTGGCTAGCTGTTCGGGTAGATATAGTATTTGCTCTTATTGCTTGGAGCTGTGGGGATGGAGGTTTTCTATATGAAGAATGATTTTAAATAAATTCATTATTCAGCTCAGTAAAGTTTTATTAAACCCTTGGGGCATGTTGGAGGGCGTCGCATGAACTGAAGGGCAGACCCACATATCTCAACCATGTATACTTATTAAGAAATTGATGTGCCTTGCTGCTTAGACTGCTGTGCAGGCAGGTGCAAGATGTAACGATACACTTTAATGTTTTATGATATCAGTACAGGGAGTGCAGGCACTCTGTGTTTATACATCTTGAGATTTGCTTGGTATTATACGCTACAATTAAGCATGTTTTATTCATAAAGTAGGATTAGGAAAACATGGGAATATCCCAGCTTTCTTTTACAACCCCTAGTGACAAAAAAAACAAAACAAAAACAAAACAAAAAAACAACCAAGACCAAGCCTGACAGCCCATTTTATTTTCTTTCTTTCAGGTCGCACCATCCATGGAACAACCGCAGCCTCAGCTGGAGACAGAGCTACAGATAGACACGTGCACGGATGATATTCAGAAAAATAAAACCACCAAGAACAGCAATGCAAATAGCTCCCATGCTGCAGATTCCATTGCTTCATCCGATTCCCAGAAAAACAAAGGTTGGTGTAAAGTGCAAAACTGACACCAATTTTCCAATTAAAGAAGCAATAATAGCAAACCGTGATACTTTTATTTTCCCTACTTATAGCCAAATATATTTGTGCATTTTATAGGCATTTCAGTGGAGAACACTGAGGGAGACGTAGCCGCACCCAAAGATGTCACAGCTCTTCTCACCCCACCCCTAGAAGACAACACTACTCACCCTTCCAACGGCAGACTGGCTCCTCAATCCCCGACTCAGATTCCCCCCTCCCCACCACCCACCTCACCACCCAGTGACCCCCCTCCCCTCTCTGATCGCCATGGTTACCGGTTCCGTTGCAGCAGGTGCAGTTTGGCATTCCCCACTCAGGAGAAACTCCAGCTGCATTGGCAGTACCATGCCATGAGGGCGGCGACAGAATGCCCCCTCTGTTCTAGACAATGCCGCAGTCAGGAGGCCCTGCAGAGACACATGCAGAACACCCATTCACAGCTGGACAACACACAGGGACAGAATGCACTCTTGCCACCTCATACTGTGCAATACATGGAGAATAACAAGAATTCAGCTCAACAAGATTTTAGTTTGTCACCCCAAGCGGGTCAAGAAGCAGGAGAGGGAGAGGATGAAGAGGTAGACGAAGAACCAATAGGCATGGAGGGAAAAGAAGAACAAAAAGAGGAGGATACAAATAAAGAGAAAAGCATGGTTTCTGAAGTTGATGGGGGCGAGGAGGATTTAAATGAGCCAGAGAAAGGGCCACATGAGGAGATCTTATCAGAACTTAGTTCCAGCTCTGTTGTCAAAAAGAGCTCTAACCCCACAATGGACCGTTATTTGGATCCATCCAGGCCGTATAAATGCACCATATGTTCTGAATCTTTTACTCAGAAAACAATTCTTCTGGTTCACTATAACTCTGTGTCCCACCTCCACCGGGCTAGACGAGCCCTGCAGGAATCTGGCACTAGTGTTGCTACTCCAGAGGCTCCCCGTGGCCCAGATCCTAGACCCTACCGCTGCCGATTGTGTGGTGTGGGCTATAGCCAGAGTTCTACACTGGATATACACCTTCGATCAGTCCTTCATCAGACTAGAGCTCGTGCTGCTCAGAACCCCCCTCCACAGACTCCTCCATCTTCTGTAGCTGTTCTACAGTCAGCCCCCACTCCTGTTACTCAGGCCGCTACCACTAGAGAAGAAACACTGAAGAGCTTGCCTTTCACCAAGAGGCTAGATGGCGTAAGCTCTTCAAATTCTTCGCTTGCTGAGACCCAGCCAACCCTGTCCAACCCAGCAGATAGCCCGCAGGCTAAAAAGAGAGTGTCAGAGCTTCTAGCGTCAAGAAATCAGCTAATGCTACTACAACAGCAGCAGATAGTCCAGGCACAGGTCCAAGCTCAGTTACAGCAGCACACAGCTTTGCTCCAGTCCCAAGTTATGCAGCACCTTCCCTTAGGGCCAGAGAATCTCCTTAAACAACACTTTGCTCTGACCCCAGACAATTTGCTTTCTCTACAGCAGCAACTTCTTCTGCCTTTTTACATGTCTGGAGATATGAAGCTCAACCCAGAGTTAATTATTAATAGCCCAGAACTTAGCCATTTGGTATCTGCCAACTATATCTCAAAAGAACAGGTTAAGACAGAGGCTAAAAGGGAGACTCAAAAAGATGAGAAACAAACCCAGAAACAAAGTTCAAGTTCAGTTAATACCCAACCAAAGGATCGTTCACAGTGTGAAGCCAGGGTTGATGCATTCTGCTGTGACCCCGCTGCCAACCAGATGGAAAAAGAACACAGCGATTCTACTTTTGAGGAAGAAAAAAAAGAAATGCATGTTCATTTTGTTAAAAATGAGGGTCAGGGGGAGGAAACTGTTTCGTCCTCATTTCATCTTCTTGGATTACAGTGTCCTCCTCCCAGAGTGCCCTATGCTGCTGTGAATGGGGAGCCTCTCAGAGCCCTGCTGCAGAGTTATGGCTATGAGTTAGCACTGCAGTATATACAGAGTAGGCACAAGCACCAGCAGCAGATAGCTACTCAAAAGATACTAGATAAGCAAGAGTGTGTAAACAAGATGGAAGTGTGCTCAGAAGTGGAAAGAGATGTGTTTTGTAAACTACAGATTGGAAATATTAAGGGTTGTGACAAAGAAGTAGAAGTCAATGGAGGCATAGAAAGCTTGACACAAGTGAAATGTGAGAAGAAAGATAGAAAATCAGTTAATAAAGAGAAGAAATGCTGTGAAAGAGGAGAAAAGTGTAGAGACTGTGGCAAGTTTTTCTCAGATGCATTGATTTTAAAAAGCCACCAGGAGTATATTCATCGGACGCTGTTCCCCACTGCTGTCCTGGAGAGGTTTTCCAGAGAATACAGACTGCAGTATGACCAGATGTACCCACTTACACAACCTAAGTCTGAAGAGGATTCAGCTGTTTGTGCCCAGGCTGGACCTCCAACTCCATCTAAATGCTCAGAATCAGAACCAGCACAAGAACCCGTTAAGCCTCAAGTTAAAACCCTTGAACCTTCACCAGTTTCAGATCCCATGACCAAAGCAGAAGCTACAGCTTCAGATCTAACACTAACTGCACCTCCAGCTTCTGCTCCTGCTTCTCCTTGTCAACCTCAAGACTTTTCACAGCAGGAGGCCACCATGCACATCGCAAGCACACCTACTACCGCTGCTTCCCAAAACACCACCCCCATGCCTCTTTCCTTACCTAAAATACCGATGCTCCCTCTATCCTTGCCTCAACTTCCTATGCCTCCACTACCCTTACCAAAGCTTCCATTGCCACCAATTCCTTTCCCCATGGAGTTACCTCTCCTCCCTCCTGTTGTGATGCAGTCTGTGGCTCTTCAGCCTCAACCTTGGTTAGACTCAAGTGTAAACTCTGAGCTGGCAAAACTTTACCAGTCTCAACTTAACCCTGCACTGCTAGGGCAACAGCCACAGCTTAGCCCAGCTTTGTTAGCTCAGCAGCCACAGCTCAGCCCAGCTTTGTTAGCTCAGCCTCCACAGCTTAATCCTGCATTGCTTGGCCAACCATCCCAACCCGGTCCTATCCAAACAGGACCGCAAAGTCAAGTCAGCCCAACAATACCTGAACAACAGCAGGGTAAGAGAACTCGAACTCGCATCTCTGAAGAACAACTGGCTGTTTTAAAGAAACACTTCAATATTAATAGTCTCCCTAATGATGAAGAGATCAACAAGATGTCTGCTACGTCTGGTCTGCCTCAAAAAGTCATCAAACACTGGTTCCGAAACACCTTATTTAAAGAGCGCCAGCGAGACAAGGATTCTCCCTATAATTTTAATAATCCCCCAACCACAGCCTTGGAGGAGTCCAGAGAGGACATGGCACAAAACCAGTCTCTGGCATTTTCTCCATGTTCACTGTCCCCTGGACTCCCATCCAACGCCTCCCCACAGCCTCAGACAACAGACCTGCATAGAGAACATCATAGGAGCCGACGCTCTTCCCGAACCCGCTTTACGGAACAGCAGCTGGAAACCCTGCAGGGGGTCTTTGAGGCCACTCCGTACCCCAGAGAGGAAGAATATGACAGGTTGTCTGCTCTGTTATCTCTCTCTAATAGGGTCATCGTTGTGTGGTTCCAAAATGCCAGGCAGAGAGCCCGCAAAAATCAAGACCGGGGAGCAGATGATGGATTAGAGGCAAAGAACCAGCTTGACAACATACATAAACAGAGAAATGGCTGTTACCAGAATGATGATAATAATCAGGATAATAGATGTGAGGATGAAGGACAAGGTGACTCTCAGAATGAAAACTCCATGGATCTGACTTATGAATATTACACCAACCCTGACTCACCTGCCCTTGATTCTTCTACAGACTGCACAGAAAGTGAGCATCTTATTGCCAAAGGTGAACCAACACCTGCTCAAAAGAAACGAGATGATAAAATACATTCTCCTCAAGCTAACATAAACACAGCTCCTGATAATACTGAAAACAGAATTTCAGATACAGAAATCCAGCATAAGGAAACTTTTCCGGCCATGAGAAAAAGGTCTTGTCCACAACTTGAGACCAAGCTGTCACGAGAAAGTACTCCAGAGAGACACCAGTCTCTTGCTATTTCCTCTTTACAGAAAGCAGTACCCACCATGTCTCATTCAGACCAGAGGAATACACATAGCCCTCCTTCAGATCAAGTTCTTGAAAAGGCTTCTGAGACGTCACCCAGCCACCCTTCTGCTCTAGAGTCTGAAACAAGCCACACTGATGCCACAGCTTGCCTATCCACCGAAACCCAACAGCAAACCCAACTCCAAACCCAGGCTCAGTTCCAGTGCAATCTCTGCCCAGTGTCCTTGCCATCATTCCAGTTGTGGCAGGAACATCAGACCAGGCACCTCCTAGCAGCTCAATCCCAGGTGCAACTCCTTCACTCTGGCTTCACAGACCGAACCATGCCTTATATGATGCTTCACCCCAACCATCCCTTAATGGCCAGCCCAATGCTTTCAGGCACTATGTCTCAAATCCACTCAAATCCCACACTTCCCATGATTTCACACTTGAACAGCATTCAAATGAAGAACACCCTCTCTGATCACTCAAGTAACACCCTTACCAATCCCTTGACACCCATAAAGCAGGGTACAACGCATATATCAGAGACTGGGTTTGAGGGCCAAAGGGGCAGCAGAGAGGTTGAGGAGGAGCACAGAAGGGATAAACGTCAGAGAACCACCATCACCCCAGAACAACTTGAAGTGTTGTATCAGCGCTACAGCTTGGATTCTAACCCCACCAGAGGAGTCCTCGAAAGCATTGCACGAGATGTTGGTCTCACGAGACGAGTGGTTCAGGTACTGTTTAGATGAGAAGACGGATAATTTAATGACGTTGATTACGCTAAATTTTAAAACACACGTTTTCCTTCCTTTTGCAGGTTTGGTTTCAGAATACTCGAGCAAGAGAGAGAAAAGGACAGTTCCGGTCACTGGGGCCAGGATCCAGTTTCAGCATAGGTTTGAACCATTTGCGCTGCCCATTCTGCAGGGCTCTCTTCAAGGTAAAAAGTGCTCTAGATGCCCATATGAGGTCACGCCACTGGGCTGAAGCTGAAAGAGCAGGCTATAACTTATCAGTGAGTAATGGATCCAATGGGCAGCCTGGGATGGCTATGTCATCCGTCATGGACAGACCAGGTCCATCTATATCCTCCAGTCTGATCCCAAACAATGGTCATGTCATCAGCAACAGAGAGTCGAGTATGAAGCCATCAGTGGCTTCTTTGCCTTTAACTACTCATCTAAACAACCCAGAGGAGGATGATGACTTTGAGGATGATGAGGAGTACCCGTGTGAGGAAGGTTCCAGTATGGCCGACCAAGGGTCTCCTAGTCCTGAGGGATCTGTGGGTCCAAGCTCAGACTGGGGTGAGACACAAACTCTGCAGCAGCACCACCACCATCAACAACAGCAGCGCCAAAGGACACAGATGAGCCACTTCCAGTTACTCCAGCTCAAAGACTTCTACAGAAGCCATCGCACACCCAACCGACAAGAGTGTGAGACACTGGGCCAGGAGTTGGGACTGCCTCACCGTGTGGTGCAGGTATATAAGACGAAAAAGGAAAGAATTTTAAAAAGAAAAACTTTCAGAACACAATGATTGTTTGATGATATTTGTTTGTGTAAATATTTTCTATAGGTTTGGTTCCAAAATGCCAGAGCTAAGGAGAAGAGGGCCAGGAGCCTGAGCTCTGACTCTGCTGAGAGGGAGCATGCTGAGCTCTCGGCGGGAACAGGGGAGAGAGACAGAGCTTAGAGTGGGAGACTGCTTCCTTCAACTATGTTCACACCAAAACCCCTCCTGCAACTGCCATCTTCCTCTAAACAAACATCATGTTCACTTGCCACCAACCCTCTAACACGAACGCTCCAAAGAAGCAGAGCCGCAGTGGCCCAAAGAGAAACTCTCTCAGCTAAAAGTAGGAGAGAGCACAAACTACATCCCGTCTACCACAGCTTTCCACTTTTCATATTGCTCTTGCCCAAGTCTGCCCTTTCTTGTTGAAAAGAGCTTCTCTCCCTATTCAGTCAGACACCTTACTATAACCAAACACCACCTTGATAAAAACCAACCAGATGCCACAGAGGCCAAAGAGCATTCTCCAAGTATGTGACCTCACTGCCCAGCTAGACCTGCAGTCTACCTCTCAGTCTGCATGACAGACTCACAGTGGGCCCTCCACCAGACCAGTGCTAGATGACTAGCTGTGTAGCATGTAGTGCCAGTCTGTACGAGGCTGGAAAAAAAATGTCAAAGAGATTTTAGTGTAAATAGAGAGCTCCAAAAATAAACTTGAAGAAAAAAAAGTTAGCAGTGGAAGAAGAAAAAGAAGAGGAAAAAAAAACTGAATTATATCCTACACAGGGATATTAGCATAGAGCTTTTGTAAAGACTGACTCAGATTCCAAAGCTCATAACCAAAATTTTACATGTCTGTGGATTTCGTTTGAACATGTTTGTTTTCAATAACAAACTGCAGAGCTGACGTCTGTACGGTGAAGGGGTGAGATCTGCAGCTGGCATAGGTAAGCCGAGTACCAATAGACTGACACGGTGCTAGAATGCAGCTTCACCCTCCAAAAGCCAATGATGAGTCTTCTGTTGTACATGTAGTCCTTGTATGTTCCTTTAGTGGATAACAGCCCAAATAGCACAGAAAGTAAAAGGCCAGTTTGTCCCGGAAGGGGCAAACTATTTTTTTATAGCACTCAACCATTAAACTGTATATGAAAACTTTAACCAAACTCGAATTTACGTTGTGTGTGTTTAGTCATAGTTTCTTAATATAAATCTTATGGATTGAGATAAACTGTCTTGCTTCGATATAATAGTGTCATGATTATGAAAAGATTATGACAGCTTTGATATGTTCAGGCGAGGTGTCTTACTGCCTTTCCGTTCTATTTGAATATACCAATGGCTTACCAATGTTATGTGATTAATGTAAAGCTTTCTATGCTCAGGTCAACAGCTCAACATGGCTCTGCTTCAAATGTGATCTTAATACTGTACTTTTCTGTTTTTAAAACAGAAGAGGCACGGTTTAACCATGGACTAAGTATTAAAAGATATCTTTAAAAAAAACAAAAAACATCTCTGTATTTCAAAGATCTGAGCTTTTCACCTCTGAGTAATAGATTGTTACAAAAAAAAACCTTATTGAAACTAAAGTGTTTAATAGTGTGAGGGGTAAATGTACAGTATTTAGCTTTTGTATGGTTGACTCGAGACTTCATTGGATGTTTGAGACATGGCTCTCTTTTCCACTTACAGAAAGAGAGCTACTGCGCAAAGCTGAGAAAAACTTTGGATGTTATTGATGTTATTTTTGTACACTTAATTTATTTTCCCTCCTTTTTCTCCCTCCCCGCCTACCTACTTTCTGCTCTTTCTCACTACCTTTCTTCCTCTGTTCATTTGCAACCAGTCCTTATTCTATCTGTAATAATGATAATATAACAATAATAGCTAAACAATAATTAATGCTTTAAGACAAAGATCCAAAGACGTGATAATACTTTAACCATATGACCTACAAAAATAAGCGCTACTGTTTACTTGACGATGTATTGCTGTTTTTAAAGAAGGAAGGAGTCCCTGTATCTAAGCTACTGTTTTCTGCCTCTCATAAGCACACTGGAGACTGTAACCAAAACCCCAAACTAGAGCCATGGCAGTCTGTAATATAGCGGTTGAAGAGTTTTACTTCTCTTGAGAAATGTTGCAGTTTATTTTTCTTTTATACCATAGTGTTGAACTTCAGCCCTTAAGGATGTCCAGTTTGCTGCTAATGTACTGTAGTTTCTAACGATACTGTAGAAAGATGCATGCTCTGATCGCTTTACCACTAGGCTTTAATGACTACAAACTGTAATGATACCTGTGATGCTGTTGATAAATGCTCCTCTTTTATTCTGTTCGGAAACAAATGGATATGTGGGGCTCAATTCCATCAAGGTGTTTTCAGTATCATAATAATTACCCTCACTCAGAAAACAGAAATGGCTTTCGTAATATCAGAAATATTTTTTTTTTAAAACTTCCAGTTTCACAGAAACCCTCCGGGGGGCATTTACTTCTCAATGCTTATGGAGATACTGCATAGCTATTTGAAGGAGTTCAGCCCCAAACCTTCTCCTGGTTGATGTCATTCTGTGTTGCAATGTCTCGTGCCCGTTTGTCCAGCTGAACCAGCTTTGCTGAACTCAGACTGACATCACAGCCGACTTTCCAAAGGATGTGGACTGACTAACTCTGTCATGTTTCGTTCTTAACTAACAAATGTTTACGACAATACCAATGAGCTTTCTTCTGTACAGAAATGTGCATTCCAAATACCACAAAGGCAGTTTTTTTTTAATATATATACTGATTATTTCAAATTTAATTTCTCTCGTATTCTCTTGATCTTAGTGACTGTAAGATGTACATATTGGAGTACTCTGTGGTGAAGAGACTCTGTTATCCTTACTGTAGGTAAAACAATTCTTTTCATTTTTTTTCTGGATATGTTGTTGCCATAGTGATGACCAAAAAGATACCTGTGATGTGCACCTGTCCTTATGTCCTGCTCCAGTGGTTTAGTGTGTCTCTATACTCTTCCCTACCCCAGTTGTGCTGGTGTGTGTTTCTCTTCCTTTCCCTCCCCATACTCCACTGAGCTAAATAAAGTCTGCTTTGGTGCACGCTCTGGTCTCATCCCTTTGGTTTAGCCGAGAGAAGCCATTTTGTGAATGTTGTGGTATGCGAGGGTGTCTGCTTGTTACACGCGTGTTTCATATTCCAGGTTGTATGGCGGTGTGTGTCTGGCTGGAAGGCTTTTGATGTGCAACTGTGTGTGTGTGTGTAACACGGCCGAGTGTGGAAGGCGTTTGGTGAATGGAACCATGACCTCTGGGGTCACTTCATTAATTACATCTGTGACATTCAGCCAGATGAGTTTCCTTTGTGACTAAATGATATGATGAATATTAACGACCTCGGATGAATTACATTGCTGCTCCTGCTGCTGCTGCTGATGATGATAATGTGTTTTACGACTCTGGGAGAGGGGAGGAAAATTGCACACTACAGCACATTTAGGACACACAGATTTTCATATGCAACATTTCAAAGGACCACAGCTTAGGTTGGTAGAGAAGATTTTATTATTTACTCATACGCACACTCACTTCCCAGTGGTTGATGAGACAACTTGTCAGAGAGGAAAAACTTATATGACCATGGGGACACATTGTTTGTTCAGATTCTCACACAAGTCGAGCACAAACTGGTATCTGCTTCTTGCCCTCTCCCTTCATTTAACTGTTACACAGAAATGCGACAACGGAAGATGTAACCGTGAAACTTGGGGCTGTTCTGACTGGGCTTGCAGGGAGGAGACAAGGAGATACACGCAGAGAACAAAAGCAAGGTAAACACAGAAGAGGGCTTCAGACAGCTTCATAGCTGATGATAGCCATCTTAGAAAGTCATCCTGATAAAGTGATCCCCCACCATTCCTCCTTCTCCCTGTCCTCCCCCTCTTAATCAAATGAGTACTGTGCAGCTGGTGGGGTTGCGGCAAAAAGGGGTACGAGTGAGTGTGTGTGTGGAGAGGGAGGGGGGGCTTTGAGGGATGGCGTGAAATTATTGCCTGCTGGTGTATATGTGTCACTGGGGGTAGTAGGGTAGAGTAGGGGGTTGGGCTGGGGCTGGGGAGTAATGTCATTGCCTGCTGGTGTATCTGTAGTGGGGGCTCATTTAGATTTAGATTGGTTATGTGAGGAGAGAGCTGAAAGGCCAGCTCATGTTTATGCATGAATCCCAAAGCATGCTGCTGTGGTGGAGCCCCGAGTTAAAGAGACAGAGCTGAAATATATTCGCACATTCAGACACACCTCTGTTTCTTAGGATAAGGCTTGAGCTGAAGCGACGCCGTGCTATCAGATTTCAGTCAGTGTGTGCATGTGTATGTGGGTCTGTGTCCACAGATTACAGCTCTGTCCAAATGAATATGCTGCTTTAAAATCCAAATATTTAAGATGTCTAAATTTTTAAAATGCAGCCTTGACCACCCACTTCCTGACAGTGTGGAGACGAGTGCTTTGGAGTCTTCTACAGCTGATGCAGGGCTACACTCAGTTCATGGGAGCTCCTCACATTACGCTCACTCATACCCAGAGAGTAATCAGTAAATGTCTCTGAAGGAGAGTTTGTTCAGCACTTCATCAGGTATAAAGTGGTTTTTATTTGGAAATGTGGTCCCTATCCATCTTTTAAATGACTTTTTAATGGTCGTCACACCATCCTAATCAATCATGTGGCAGAGCTAGCCTGCAAGCGCAAATACGCTCTATTTATAATTCCTATATTCTGCTGCAAAACCCGACTCTGTGCGCCGCTCAGTACTGTAAACAAACAGATACAAAATCAGTGGGTTTGTCTTTCCGATTTTGTGGAGACATTGGAAAAGCTTCCTTTAGCAATCTCCAGCATCCTGGGTATGAGGTACCCCATGTAATTTGTCTTTTTATTACATCAATAACTTTCTCAAAGGGAGGATAGAGTAACTTTTTCTTTTTGAAGTACTGCAGTTTATTTTTGTTCTTCAGCGTCTCTTTATTCAGGCCCACACTTTATGAAAGCTCCCCCTCCCAACTCACTGGCGGCCACAGTGCTTTACATCTATAATGAGATACAAATACGCATCAGCAGGACAGTGTCTATGCCACGTGTCACTCTGTGAATATTACTCACACTTATTAGCTGGATTATGTTAATCTTTACACTTTTTGCTCACAGACAACAGACTCCCCATGATATGGGGGTGGTCACGGTAGTAAGCGTGTGTTGTCCTGTGTGTGTGTTTCTGAGTGTACGGCTGTATGTCTGTTAGAGTGATTGCCATGTTGTCAAACTGATCTGCATGAGAAAGGGTGGTCTAATTACATCACTTATGCAAATGAGAAATGCACACAGGCATGCACATACATACACACCGCAGACAGCTTATTACTAAGGTCAGAAAGACAGTGTGAGCTACCCCCTTATTGACTAACATAGGGTGGCATCACCACCTGTCAGAAACAGTACTGTCTTCACGCGATACACAGAAGTTACAGGCTGTTTTGATGCACACCCTCAGATGAATCAGAAACAGGAGTCAATTGGTCAAGCTCACATTAGACTAAAGCACTCAAAATGTTATTGGAAAATGTCCGACCGCATATCAAGTGATTAGTCTTTTTTTCAGACTGAAACGCTGATGGTATCCCTGTTGGAATGATTGATTGAGTCTGACACATTTTAATTAAGCCCAAATTAAATGAATCGGCTGGCAGACTATAAAACATTGCTGTTTAATAACGAGCCCCTCCATTTTCCTTTTTTTTCCTCGTTCCTTCATCCAATCCCATTTTGGGTAGCCGCACCAAATAACCTCTCTCCATTTAATGATATGCAAATGAATTTTCATGAACCCCATGATCCCATGCGATGATTAAACTGAGATGACATTAGCTGCCATGCTGCTGCCGCTGTCAGTGTTTCTGTCTGCCTCTTTTCTCTCTCCCTATCTCTCCCATCTTTCTTTGTATCCACGACAACAGCCAACTGGTGATATTAACAGGGTTCATTGTCAGTATTCCCTGTCCTTCACCATTCCTCGAAATTTCCTTTGTGAGAAATGACATTCTGCATATCCACTGTTATTTCAGAGAAGTTTTCCCAGTGCCAGCAGAGATGGAGAATCAGAGCGAAACATTGGTTCTCACACCTCATGTGGGGGTGTGCACACTGCAGACATGCATGTTATAACAACTGCACAATTACTGTAGTAACATTATATAGACGATTTTGGTATCCTTAAACATCTCTTCATTTTCCACTTTCAGTGCTCCCCTCCCACCGTTCCGTTTTAGTCTGTATCCAGCTCCACCTCTGCTGTCGTTTATTGTACTCCATTTGCATAATGAAGCCCAGGCTTAATTAAGATCCCACTGGAGTCTGGAGCCAAGGATGAAGGAAAGAAGGACGAGGAAGAGGGGAGGGGAGGGGGGGAATCCGGCGTTCCTTAGCTTATCCGCACGTGTCCAAATAGGAGGCACAATTTAGAGGGGGAGAAGAGCGTTGACGAGCGATTAAATCGCTAATTATGATCGGCTGTTAGAATTAGTGTGTGGCTGTTAATTAGCTGCAGATGAGATGCCCAGACAGTTGCCCGCCTCTGATGACTGCAGAACCCTCCCTGACTGGCAATAGAGAAACACAGCTTGACACCCTGGAGATGATGCCAACACATCCCTCCCTTTAAACACACACAGCAGTCTGAGGGGATATCCCTTTAAGAAGATCCCAGGTGTGCAAGTGTAGGAAAGAGGCTCTTCATCATCCTTGTCCACCCACTCCCACTGTTCTTCGTTAAGCACAAATTCCCCATTTTTGCTCCTTCTGCATCCGTTATTCATTTTGCTCATTATTCCTCTCCTTCCAGATACTCTTTCTGCCCATACTGGAATGGTATGATCCCTCCTCTGAGTGATTTCTAATGGGCAGCAGCTTTCTTTCAGTGCAGCAGTTGGCACTGAGCAGAGTTGGCATCGCGGAAATAGTTTTTCTCCCAAACTCCCACCACAGCTGCATTTGTAGTTCTAGTTGTAGTTCTTTTGCTACTCTTTTGTCGCTGCATTTACTACGTTTGAGTCCATCTTTTGATGGCGCTCGCGAATGCCTTGTAGTTTGCGTTTGGCACGGTGCCATCTCTGTTTCTAGTCTTTCCCTTGAGGGGATGCCATCGCCGAAAACATTCAAGGCATCCGAAATGTTCTGCTCGCCGTATGGAGGTTTCTGTTTACTAATGTGTGCATTATGTTGCTTTGGCTGGATGCCATCTTTCTCCCTGTGCCCTTGCTGCCCCTGAAAAGATGCCATCACAGAATCGCTGGCAGCCGTTGCCCGGGCACCTCTTCTTGGCTTTGTCCAAGCAAACAAATGGTGATTAGTAGCAAATCCTCAAAGGTGAGTCCCCTTGTCTTTGACTATGACAGTTCTCCGTCAATCGCTTTGAATGCTTCGGGCATGCCACATGTACAAACTGGCATGCTGCCCGTTGGCTGGCACGCTGCCCGTTGGCTGGCACACTGCGGCTGGCATAGAAAGAAAGAAAAATATAATAATGGTTACAATAGTTCCAATGCTATTTCTCTTCTTATGACCTACGCTCATCGTGCAGTTACAAATTTAAAGTATTGTCCATCTTTCTCTTTAACATCCTATCATTCCTTCGTTTATCGATATCTGAGTCACCCTCTGTCTGCTGGCATCTTACTTACTTCTATGCACCGCTATCCTCTGATATTTTTCATATCTTCCTTTCTTTCTGCCCAGTCTCCTGTTCGTTACGCACCATTATGCCTGTGCCAAGGTGGCACCATGGTAGCAGTATGGAGGTCTGTTTCTCTTCCTCTTTCATTCTTATTCTCCTCCTCGCCCCTTTTCCCATGCCCATGCCCGCCCCCGCTCAAGTCCTGACTGGATGGCACCGTGCCAACCTGCCACCACCATCGCTCTCATTTGTAGCTCATCCCTCTGTTGCCCTTCCCCCTGTCTCTACATTTCCATCCCTTTCTTTTCTCCTTATTTCATTCATTCATTTTCTAAATAATTTACCGCTTCACTTTGTATGGAATGTTGCACTTGTCTATATGCGCAAGATTACTTCACAGACACACAAACTTTTCATTTGTTAAAGTCACCCTGCAAATCTGCTATCTTTGCTGTCATTTGAAAGACTTTTTGGCACCTGAAGGAATGCGCTCAAGTGACTGCCCTGCAGGTAATTACAGCAGCACTCACTTATTCCACTGAGACAAGTGGAGAAGGACGAAGAGAGCCCCGAGTTTGGAGAGCGCTTGTGCCGTTTTAATTAACTTTAACCAACCCCCATCATGTGTGTTTCACTTCACATCTCCCAGAGCCCTGAGTAGGTTGTGATTGTTCACACACGAACAATGCAGCAATATGATTGATACGATCATCAGCGAAATTGATTGTGTACCATTGACCTCACCCACTTTACCAAGATGACCCTTGCTCCCTTGTTTTTCTTTTTTTTTTCTCCTACTCTTTTAATTCTCTTGAGTCAAACAAAAGCTGCCAGTAGTGGCGGTGATGCCATTAAGCAAATACTCTCATTAGAACACAAAACATAATGAATATGTAAATGGTGTGTGTAATTTATGCATGGACTGAGAGACTTGTTGTCTATTCAGCCCTTTATTATACTCTCTCTATTTTTATCCTCCTTTCCTTAAAAGTTCACACTCTTACGCCAATTTGCCTCTTTTCTTAGACCACATCCTGTGAATGAATCCGTGGGGGACTAACTATTGTCTCTTTTATTTTGCCGGGTTTTTTTTGTACACTTTTCTCCTTGCCTTTAACCATGGTTTGCACTCTCTAACAGTCTCTCTTTTTCTCTGTTTGCTTCTTTCGGCTCACATCCTGTCCTCTCCAAAAACAAACCCTGCAGTGGCGCATTAAACCAACAACTGAGTGTTTGAACAAGGTCTTTCTTCCAGGAATATGAATACTGAATAATCTATCCACTAAATCACATCCGGGCTGGATTGTTTTGTATTCTCTGTTTCCCTTTGTCCCTCTGTGACTGTGCTGATCTTAATGTGTGGTCCAAACTGTGTGGTAAATTGAAGCATGTCCTGATAGACGGAGAGTAGCCTCGCTCCTGTCTAGGATAAACACCTATAATACTCTGGCTCCCTTGGCAATCACCATAGCAACAAACCATGGTACCCACGTGAGTTGCATAATAAGATGTTCCCCAAGACCATGGACCATAAAGCGTTGAGAAACTAGACACCCGCAGCAATGGATGTAAGACAGAAAATAACTATTCAAATGTCAAACTTCACCTCTGTTTTGTTCAAAATGAATATTTCTATTTGTCAATAAGCTCACATCCTTAGAAGCACATACACCTTTTCTGTGTCTCCAGACCTTAACAGGTGCTGATGAGCTGCAGTCAATGATTGTAATGAGCTATCGATCACCGTGGGAAAACACAGGGACAGGGAAGGGTGAGGGAGGCAGGGGGAACCAGAGGACACACACACACACACACACAAACTGAAGGACTGCCAGAAAAAAAAATAAGAAAAACTTCAGATGAACTAAATAGAGACAAGCTACCCGAGACAGAGTATCAATACTTGCTTTAATCAAGTCTTCATTTCCCATTGTTCTGCTTAAAATAGAATTTATGGGATAATGTTTTCTGTGATCACAAGTTAAATGGAAGTGTTTGACTCAGGGTAGTGTCTGGATGGGTTGATTTGCTAATGATGACCATGCACACACGCTTGCCATGACCGAGTACAGATGCCAATGAATGGCACTGACGCAGTATCTCTATTTTCCTCTTTTTGTGCTGTATGCATGGAGTGAAGGCAGACGGCTTTAGCGAAGGGGGAGGTGCGTTGCGTGTGTGTGTGTGTGTGTGTGTGTGTCGTGTGTGTTGGCTGGCGTTTCAGATAATGAAATGCAGCAGGGAACAAAGAGCTAGGGGCCCCTATTCTCTGTGCTGCAGCTTCATTTTCACTCCCGTCAGTCTATGATTCTTCTAAACCCTCTTTCTTGTGTACATGCATGTGTGTGTGTGCATGTTTATGTTTGTATGAACTGGTTGTTGTTGTTGTGTGCACGAGCACACCCCCCTCCTCCTGTTAGCATTCTGCATGGCAGATTCCCCTAATGTAATAACTGTGTCTGCATGTCTAATTTACAGCAGGAGAGAGTAAATAGCCTGTGGTTAATTACAGTACGTGTGTGTGTGTGTGTGTATGTCTGTGTGTGTGTGTCTATGCAAGTGTCTACATGCGCGTGGGTGTGTCAGAATGATTTATGACTTGCAAATAGCTACACTAGTGGCCCGTTTCTCCTCACTTAGTTTTTAATCTGTCTTTCCATTAATTTTCCTGGAGACGTTATTATGGTTTTATAACAATGTGCACGAGGATGCACATGTGAGTACACGCGTGTGTTAATGAGACGGAGGTGTGGACATTTCGTGAGTATCAGTGCTACAAGGGCACCCGGTCTGCACTTTGCTTTTTCCACCTTTCTACTTCTCCATTCCCCTTCCTCCCTTTCCCCTTTTCTCTCTTTTGGTGCTTCATTCACTCTCTTCATTGAGAGCCACAATGAACACAGATCTTTATTGACAGTACACGGTAGAACATGGAAACAGCAGGTCAATCCGTTTAGCCCAAGGGCCGATACACCAATTCACCAATTTGTCAGTGTTAGTTTGAAAGAGAAAAGCAGCTAATCTCTCCTCTCTGCTCTCTATTGATCACACACTTAGACTCCACTTCTCTGTCTAAACACTATTGATTCTCTCTCTCTCTCAATCTCTTTCTCCCACTCCCTCTCTTTCGGTTTTGCTCTATTCATGTCATGGTCCCTCGGTCCTCCTGTGCTGGCTCACCACTTTCTATCGCTCTCTCGCTCTCCTGTCTTCTGTTTGTGTTCACGTGGGAGTTGACCTTGGCCTTGCGTTTCAGGGGTGGGTATCATCTTGGGCTCCCGCCCTTTGGCTCCACACACCTGGAAGTAATAAGCTCACCTGCTCCTGATCATCTCATCTGACTACTTAAGGTGGTGTTTAGCCTTCAGTTGTTGCTGGATTGTTGAACTATGAACAGTTTATAAAGCTGGCTCCACACAGCTTGTGTGTAACTCGAGAGCTGGAACTTGTATGTGTGGTAAGAGAGAGTTGGAGGGGGAGAGGAACAGTGGATTTGTTGGGCCCAAGGACTTCTCTAACTGCGACCTTTTGCCTGAACTACTCCTTGTGTGCTTGTGAATAAACTTGTTAAACTTTTAGTACGGAGTCCTGTGTTTGAGTCCAACCCGCCCGAGTGGTTACAACAATTCACATACCTCAGCACTCAACACATTCTCTTCTTACACTCTGACTGCTTTTCACACAATAGTTTGAATAACTGAGATCGCACGTCCTTGTATTTGAAGCCATGAGTCGCAGGTTAGATGAATACTTGAGAATCATTTTGTATAAACAAAATAAGACTTCTGGGTGATTTCTGTAATGGTATCACAAGTGGAGCTTATCAACTATACAAAGCATTTGAAAGTTTGCTCCACAAGTATCAAAAATCATTGTCCCCTGCTGTGTACTTTCTAAAACTTATTCATGGTCTCATAAAAAAAAATAAAAAAAATAAATTACTTAGCAACCTTTTAACAGTCTCAATACAGGCCGTGATTTAAAAAAAAAAAAACACTGCTGGGTACACTGTCTCCTGTCTTTGTTTTTCAGTCACATCACAGGATGTGCTTGAAAAAGAGCACATTCCTGTCAAGGTGAAGGCTATGCAAAAATTAAAAAGTGGTTATCCAAAGAGAAGCTGCCCCCCTTCCTCCCCCCTCAGCATTTTAACATCAGTTCAGATTTTACCAAGGATCTCTATTTGATTGAATTTTGCTTGTGGTGGCCCTGGCCGAGAAACATTTTAGATGGCAGGTATAGATTTGGCGGAGGAATTATTAAAATGTGGACAGGAAGATGAAACACAGATCAACTCAAATCCATGTCACAAACAGGCATTCATATAGGGTGCATTAGCTCTATATTGCTCTACTATAATGCCAAGTTAATGAAATGTAAACAAGGGATCCCATCTGTTACTCACTGCTGTGAAGAAGAAAAAAACACCCCCATGGGTTTACGAGCCTCCTGCACAGCTCATTTGTATTAGATTTGTACGCCCCCTACTGGTGCTTTTTACTCGTTACAAATCGTTCCAGGTTACAAAACACCGACACATGGCTTGTGTAACTTAAAAAAAAAATCAGCTGTTGTAGTTTAGGTGTGTCCAGGTCGTGGAGATGACAGTGAGCCTAATGTGTGAGCTTCAAACTCTTTAAAGAAGCTACGATTTAGTCACCTTTCACTTGAAGATGCCTCCTTCGGGAGCTGATGCCAAAGCCACGGTGAGGAGGTGGCTGAGGGAAGTGCTGCTGGGTCGAGAGGATCCAGAGGCTTTCTTTGCCATGTGTGTGTCCATCCTGGGGCACCAGGAGACCCGCTCACAGTTTCTGCCCCTCATCCAGCCTCTGTCCACGGCAAACAGACTCCTGCACTCCAGCCTCGCCTCCATCTACCAGGAATATTTCATCAAGGTCAGGAAGTGTTTCAGGATGATGTAACGAAACTCTGGTTATAGTAAGGCTTGGTGTTAAAAGTTAATAAAATAAAATACATTTCAATAGACTAATATATTTCGATAAACTAATAAATAATAGGTGTTTATTGCATGAACAAGACGCAGAGTATTTTCTTTTATCTACATAATTGGTTTGTTGTGTCTAATTTATCACAGAAAGCTCAATTTAACGATTGGCGACTGTTTTTTTTTTTTTAGACAGACTTTTACCTTGTAAGTGAGGTTCGTATTGGCAGCATTGCAGCGTTAAAGTAATTTTAACTAGCTAGTTAAAATAGATAAACGTTAATGCCTTGCTCGTGAAACAGGACTGCAAACCTCTGAACGGTGACACTTCCCTCTCTTGGATCCCCTCCCACTTTTTCCTGTTTCCGGTCGCCGTGTTCAGATATGATAGCAAATATCCATTTTTTTTCCGTAGTTCCCAAGGTAAAGAAATTCCAGAATCCATATCCGGGTCTTTTGCCCCCACCGCTGGTAAAATGATCAAATCATGAATTCAAACAAATGTTCCTTGGCTGAAGTAAAAAGGTTACAGCTCGCACCCACCTGTCAGCGAAAGGTCACACCCATCGATATGTATAACTTAGATCCTAAAGCTGTGAGTCATAGTCACTACTGGCCAAATGTCTTGTGCCATCCTTTGGTTCTTTGCTTTCTTTAAACCAACAGTTCTCCAAGTCTTCCAAAGTTTTCCTTTGGACTTTGGCTGCATTTTCCACTCATTTTCAATCCAGCCCTTGTACCTGACTGTTTTAAAAGGAATATTTCTTGTTTTTGTTTTCTTGTTTTGTTTTGTTAAGCCACTTAACACTGACCTATGAATCATTCAAGCACAAAAAGGCGCCTACCTCAAGGAATGAACCTCTGTTATCTCAGCACGTAGTGCAGTAGTTACTTTAAAAAAGAATCTGAGGGAAATAAACAAGTAGCAGACAAAAGAAGACATGGTAGACCTAAAAAACAAAACAAAAGAAAACAAACAAAAAAAAAAAACCCTTAATCCTCAGCAGATCTAAAAGTCACATCTACAGTATAAGAAATAGCAAAGAAAATCCAGCAAAGACCTGACGTAGAACCTGAGTGACCCGGACTTTTAGCTGATGCAGCTGTTTGCTGAAGCCTCACTGGAAATGATCTCAGTGGAAGAAAAGAAACAGATAGAAAAGGCTGAGGTATGCCAAATTACACAAGACCTGGAGTGAAAATCAGTGGCAACGGGTCTTATAGAGTCATAATCTAAATTTGAACGTTTTGGTTCAAATCATCATTGGCGATTAGGAGAGAGGTACAGCGGTGAGTGTCTACAGGTGTCTGGTGGAGGTTCTGTCATGGTTTGGGGGATGCAGTCAGCCAGTTGTGTTGGGGATTTTGTCAAAATTGATGGAATTATGAATGAGGAAAAGCACCATCTCGAAAGCATCTGATGAATCATTTACAGTTTGATGAATCAGTGACACAACGTGCTAATGCTGTTTTGAAAGCAAAGGGAGCCTACGCCTAGTGTTAGTATGTGTCCCTAATAAAGTACTTGTGAGTGTAAATCGAGCCTTGCCTCTACACAACCATCTAATTAAAAGAGATAATGAATTTCAATAAATGAACGACCTGTGGGCATTTAGTGCCTTAATAAACTGACTGTTAACAAAGAACTTAGTTAGCTCATCATTTTCTCTAATAGCAGCCTTGACTACCCGTACTGCAGAGCTTTCACAAACCATTTACACAGGCTTTGCTACGATAGACTTTGCTGCAACCTATTATTTTGTCATTTAGGGCACATTCTGGCATTTTTAACTTACAATAACCTAAAAAAGGACTAAGCATCATTTTAGCAGTAATAACAGTGGGTTGTACTCATTAAATTGTAGACTGAAGATGAGGAGCTGGAACTTGCGTTGGCTCTCTCTCTACTGGATATGAAAGACCACCCTCTACAATCCCCCAACCAAGAATCCCAAGCCCTGCACTCTGGAGATGCTTCAGATCAGAGTGGCTCTGTTCAACTGAATTCAGCATCCAAGTCTAAGGGAAGCAACTGCACCAATCAAACTGGAACCTGGAAGAGGGAGAGGCAACTGCAGACAACCGGAGATACCGAGGTCCGGATAAAAACATATCCTAATAAGCAGATGCCTGCAACAGGTCAGACAGTGTGTGTCTCAGAAGAGGAGCGAGATGTGGATCAATCTCAGAAACCAAAACGCTCTAAGAAGCGGCGTCAGCGGCGAAAATATACTGGCCAGACCCTGGTCGGTTTGCCCTGTTCTCCATCAGCACCGCCACCAGTATTATTGTGGTTCAGGAGGGATTTGCGACTGTGTGACAATCCTGCTCTCATGGCATCACTGGAAGTGGGTGCGCCTGTCATACCTGCCTTCATCTGGAGCCCTGAAGAAGAGGAGGGACAAGGACTCACGGTGGCTGTAGGGGGAGCTTGTAAGTTTGATTAAGGAATCAGTTGTAGCGATTTTCTATCCCACAATAGTTGTAATTGTGCTTGTGAAAACATTTAATAGAGCTAAAGGCTATTACTTTGCAAGTCTCCCAACTCTAATTGCCTAATTGTGTTTTTTTACCAGGTAAATACTGGTTGCATCAGGCATTATTGTGCTTTTGTTCATCTTTGGAGCACATTGGCAGTCATCTTGTCTTCCTCAAGGCAAATACGGAGGGGAATGGTGTCGGATCTTCTCTGGAGGCACTCAAGGAGCTGATAAAAGAAAGTGGGGCGAGAACAGTGCTGGCTAATGCCTTGTATGAGCCCTGGCTGAAGGACAGGGATGATGCGGTGATATCAGCTCTGCAGAAACAAGGTGTTAAATGCAGGATGTTCCACTCTTACTGTCTCAGAGACCCTTATTCTGTCACCACAGAGGGTGTTGGCCTTCGAGGTCAGTCAAAAAAATTTCATTTTGCGTACTGGGTTTCTGAAAAATTAGTCTAGATTGCAACATGATCCATTTTGATGAACTTTTATTTTCCTTTGTGATGCAGGAATTGGTTCAGTGTCTCACTTTATGAACTGCTGTAGACAGAACCCAGGGTCCGCTGTAGGAGTTCCCCTGGAACCTCCAGCATCTCTCCCCACACCTGCCCACTGGCCAAAGGGTGTCTCTTTGGACGACCTGGACCTGGCACGCATGCCCCGGAGGAAGGATGGCACAACGGTTAGTGACTAAATCTCTACAGCAAAACAGCACCGCCCAGAATAATTTAAATCACACAGTTGTCACTATTTTCGTTCTTTTCACTGTAACATTCAGATTGACTGGGCAGTGAACATTCGAAAGTCCTGGGATTTTAGTGAGGAAGGGGCACATGCCCGGCTCGAGGCCTTTCTTCATGATGGTGAGACACTCTGCAAACTGCATTTGAACAATTATTAACAAGATTAGCAATGAACAGCACCATATATTTATTTCCATTCCTAGGTGTGTATAGGTATGAAAAAGAGTCAGCCAGGGCAGATGCTCTAAACACCAGCTGCCTGTCACCCTACCTTCACTTTGGTCAGCTCAGCCCACGCTGGTTATTGTGGGATGCCAAAGGAGCATGCTGCCGACTACTGAAGTTCCAACGCAAACTGGCATGGCGAGATTTGGCTTACTGGCAGCTCACGTTGTTTCCTGACCTCCCATGGGAATCCATCAGACCCCCATACAAGGTATAAAATTGCACCTTAACACTTCTTAGCCAGACACCGCTATTAATCGGTAATAAAGGCCCGTGTCATACCATCATTGAAGAATGTTTATTAACAATTCATTATTCATCCATTGGCAGGCTCTGCGGTGGAGCAGTGATCGGGGCCATCTCAAAGCATGGCAGCGAGGACAAACGGGGTACCCTCTGGTCGATGCAGCCATGAGACAGCTGTGGCAGACAGGCTGGATGAACAACTACATGAGGCATGTGGTGGCATCTTTTCTCATAGCATATCTTCATCAGCCTTGGCAAGAGGGCTATCGCTGGTTCCAGGTGAGATGTGCATGCGCACTGGCACTAATGCACTCACAAAGATATGAATATCTCTCAAGCACTCAGTGTGCATTAATGACTCAATCGTTACATATTTAGGACACCTTGGTAGATGCAGATGTTGCTATAGATGCTATGATGTGGCAGAATGGGGGCATGTGTGGCCTGGATCACTGGAACTTTGTCATGCACCCTGTTGATGCAGCACTGACCTGCGACCCCTACGGCACCTATGTTAGGAAATGGTGTCCTGAACTTGCAGATCTGCCTGATGAGCTCATTCACAAACCCTGGAAATGCCCTGCATCCATGCTGCGGCGTGCAGGTGAGCAATTCCATTTTTTAAAAAATCTGAATAGAATGTTTGGAATCATGCTATGCACAGTATAAAGTTTCTCCTCTTAGTATAGATATCTTATGCCCATGCTGTCCTCACTCTTTAGGTGTGGCGTTTGGCCAGACGTATCCTGAGCGAATAATTACAGACCTCAAGGTGCGAAGGAATCAGTCTCTGCAGGATGTAGCTTTGGTGCGTAGAGAGTTTGAGCAATATGTGGACAAGCACTCAGGCTGCGATTTGGTGCCTTTGCCCCCACGCCTGGTCTCTCAGGCTTTGAGCTTATCACATAGGGATGGGGCTTTGGTGACACAAGGAAATCAGTTCCTGTTGCCTGTTATCACTCGCATGGAATTCAAACACCAGCAAGACAATCCAGATGCCGATGCCGCATCAAACCCCTACAACGCAGTTCTAAAAGGATACGTGAGCCGAAAGAGGGATGAGACCATTGCTTTCCTTAATGACAGAGACTTCACTGCCAGTGTAATGCAAGAGGTAGTCCAGAGAAAGGAGAGGCTCAACAGTGATTATCGAAAAACGGAAGGACTCCCATCTCCGTCACCTCGAGGTAGGGCCAGACGAACTCCAACAGCCAAGGACAGGTTCTCTATAGTACCCGGTGGGGCAGCCACTTCTCTGAAGTGACTGAGACTATAGACTAAGTTACTAGCAAAGTCAGTGTGTGAAAGTGATGCAAGAACATTTAATCTGCAGATGTGGATGGAAAAAATAGTTGCAGGAGGGCTTGGAAAATGCTGTCAATACTGAGATAAAAAATAAAATAAAATACTGATCTGAGGTATTGCATTAAATAATGGCAGGTATGAAAACATTTGTTCAAGTTTGCTAGTATACTTTATATCAGTGCAATTTCCTTTCTTACAGGCTGGATTTAAAATAATAATTTTGGGAAATAAATGAGAAAGAAAACAGACCTCTTGAAGATTTTTTTTTTAATTACACAGGTCCTCTGTCCATGATAACCGTCATACATGCACTGAAGATCAAAATAATTAATATCATAAAGACGAAAGTGCTTTTTAACTCAAACAGTATCCTAGGACAGAATTTCAAGTCCCTGACTGAAATGACTGGTAACTATTTTATCCTAGTCTCAGTCTCTTCCACCCGTTGGTGGTTTGATGCTGCAAGAATTCAACACTGGATATTAAGTCAATGCAGACTGAAAGGTCCCCTAAGGTAAGTCATTAAAGAATTTCTAAAGTTCACAGCTCTACAGCACTGACAGATCAGTAGTCTGGAGCTACAGAGCTCCACTGGAGAATGCTATGTATTGCGGGCAGGCACATCTTGTGCACCTCTCTCTGCCAGTGCTGTGAGAAAAAGGGAAGGTGCACAGCACATTGAGAGAGGTGTTATGTTAGTCCTCAATAGAGCGGATGTATCTCTCATATGCTGCTTCATCCATTAGACTGTCAAGCTCAGCAGGTTTGGAAACCGTCATCTTCATGAGCCAACCTATAATGAATAAAATCCAGTTAAGCTCTGATTCAAAGTGACGCAAAGGTTTCAGTTTTTAGAGGTTTTAAATGATTCCCATAAAGGAAAAACAGCTGCCACACAAAATGCAATACCCCCCCTCCTGTACTGTTTAAACATCCATTACTACATAATCAAAGGCAATAATATTAATTGTAATTAGTTAGTTAATAAAGTTAAATAAAATAAAATGAATTCGGTCAGATAATGACAGCAGAAGAACAGGTTAAAACATACAAAGTCTTTGATATGAATCAAATGTTAAGATGGTAGTTAGAAAATGTGCAACAAATGGTAATTTTAATGAAATATAATGTAATGTATCAATAGAAAAGTTTCAGCTTTATGATGTTGATGTGGTCCCTGCCTACTGTTACACTGTGTTGTATTACTGCCATCTACTGTCCAAAAATTACCTCAGAGCCCATTATCATGTGTTACAGTGGGTGGCAAAACAATGAAATACTAAAGTTTTATTGGCAAAATTTTTTTAGAAAATTTGAATTTGTAGAACATTTGACTGTTTATCTCTCATATTAACCTAAAATATTTCTTCCATATGACAGCTACCTGTGCTGACTGGACTTTGAGGTTTATGTGCACACTTACCATCTTTGTAGCAAGATTTATTGACCAGACCAGGGTTATCCGCCAGTAGTGTATTGACCTCTACAACTTCTCCAGTTAAAGGGGAATAAAGCTCGCTGGCTGCCTTTACACTTTCCAGAGCTCCAAACTCATCTGCAGAAGCAAATTTTTAGAAACAAACACATGTATGTCAAAGTTTCGCCATTTCGCAAAGCAAAGAAGGTAAACAGAGGGCATTAGTGGCAAGAGGACATCCACTTTCAGCATCACACAATCAGTTTCCTGCACTGTGGTGACTGGCGCCGTATCCTCCTCTCAATCCAGTGATGACATGCACGAGATCAAGGTTTGCAACGCTTGTAATGATATTCACTTTCAACAAACATCGTACCTTGCTGAGCCAGCTGTGTCCCCACCTCTGGCAGTCCACAGTAAACTACATCTCCCAGTGCTTCCTGCAAGTGGGTAGAGAAAATATTTAGCCAGGACAACCAGAGTAAAAAGAAACGGTTATATGCGTAAAAAAATATGTGCTGTAAAATTTTATTTAAATGTTGTGGAAAAACGTGTCCTACATTGGCCACTTGGTGGTGTCTATGTCCTATAATGTGTTTACATTTTTGTATTTACTGTTATTTGACATTTGTTGAGCATTTTACACACACACACACACACACACACACACAATGTAATGGCAACTGTCTGTCACGCATGTAGGAACACCATACAGTCAGTGGAAAATCCCAACATTGTGCTGCACTGGGTTACACATGTGCATGTGTTTAGTGATCACCAGCCAAAAAAATGACTGCAGACGCCAATTAATTAAATTACATTTACATATTCCATATTATTAATTAATTACAAAGGTGACTTGTTTTGCAAGTATCTGTCTCTGCATTATTGTACCTACTCTTTGTTTTACATTATAATCCATCCAGGACTCTCTGGCCGCTTCAAATATCTTCATAGAACTATTATGTTATATTTGTTTACATTTCTGCTGCCTATCTATTCGGCTAGATCACGCTTGAAAATGACTTCTTTTATTTTAAATGTCAATAACACTTTTCACCTGGATAAATAAAGGATATTTAAAAGCCACTTTGCCAAAAACTGACAGCAGCTTCCACTTTGTGACAGCAAGTTTCCCTCCGTCTCAAAATGGCTTGATACAAGCCATTTAGAACGACGTTAACACCGGAAATCACTTTCTGGCACCACACCGGCGCAAAGGTGGAAAACTCACCTGTGCAAAG
>VUQK01038380.1:13651-37324 GCA_015106715.1 Bujurquina vittata | reverse complement strand
CCCTGTTAGATCTAGAATAGAATTTAAAATCCTTCTGCTCACGTACAAGGCTTTGAATAATCAGGCACCATCTTATCTTAAAGACCTCATAACAACATACCACCCCAGTAGAGCACTTCGCTCTCAGACTGCTGGATTACTTGCTGTTCCTAGGATCCTTCAGAGTAGAATGGGAGGCAGAGCCTTCAGCTTTCAGGCCCCTCTTCTGTGGAACCAGCTCCCAGTTTGGATTCAGGAAACAGACACCCTCTCTATTTTTAAGATTAGGCTTAAAACCTTCCTTTTTGATAGAGCTTATAGTTAGGGCTGGATCAGGTGATCCTGAACCATCCCTTAGTTATGCTGCTATAGCCCTAGGCTGCTGGGGGCTCTCTTCCACAACATGTTTTTTGTCCTCTCTCTCTCTCCCCTCAGCAGATGACCCCCCCCCCCCTCCCTGAGCCTGGTTCTGCTGGAGGTTTCTTCCTGTTAAAAGGGAGTTTTTCCTTCCCACTGTTGCCAAGTGCTGCTCATGGGGGGTCGTTTAGACTGTTGGGTTTTCTCTGCAGTATTGTTGGGTCTTTACCTGCAATACAAAGCGCCTCGAGGCGACTGTCTGTTGTGAATTAGCGCTGTATAAATAAAATTGATTTGATTTGAATATTGCAATAAGGATATAATTTTCTTTAGTGACATAGTGGAATCGATCAAACTGAGTTTCCTCCTCTGATGGCTTGCCGTTCTCCCCATGGCCGTCTCTTTGAACCTTTCAGCTCAGTCGAAGGGAACAAAAGCAAACAAATCACATCGTGCTTTTATGGATTTTGGCTTGTTCACTGCCTTTCATGACTTCTTTAGGCAACTCTGTGCCTCTCCTCATTCAGGGTTTCTAAGAGAGTCAATGGTTCCTTACATCCCGGTTTGACAAGTCAGGAGGATAGACACTAATCTCCTTAATCTGGCCTTTCTCCTCTGTGCAGCCACAGGGAGAGAGGGACCACAGAGAGTAATCCTGTCAGAGAAACAATCGGATTAAGGGCCCAGCGCTGTGAGTGACAATTGGGGATCCGCTGACTGTTCCTCAAAGCAGGAGCACTCTTTCTTCAGTGTTACTTTATTTGGGTTTGGCAGGACTGAAAAGGATGGGGTTGATGTAGGGGTTGTGATGGAAGGGAGGATGTTTCTTTGATGGGCTGCTGGAGGTCTGACAGGTCTGGGGCCCTGAAGCACCAGGAAGCGTGGGATGACTGACAGGTGAGGGGGGAGAGCTAGCAGGGTTCGGTATGTGAAATGTGTAGTTATGAATCTGGGCTCTGGAAATGCACCAGTAGTTTATATTTATATAAGTATCCAGCATGACTGGAAAGAAGGTCCAGAGGCGTGCTCTACCTGGCTCCTCAGGAGATGGTTTTCTGTTACGTTTCCTTCCTGTAGTGCAGTGGTCCTCAAGTCCAGGCCTCGTGCCCCCCTGTCCTGCATGTTTTAGATGTGTCTCTGCTTCAACGCACCTGAGCTAAATATAGAAGTCATTTGCAGGACTCTGGAGAACCGGACTGCACACTGAGAAGCAATTCATTTGATTCAGGTGTGCTGGATCAGGGACACATCTAAAACCTGCAGGACGGGGGGGCACGAGGCCTGGATTTGAGAACCACTGCTGTAGTGATTCTCACCCAGGTCAGATAGGTCACCTGGGGAGGCAGGTGCTGACAAATCTTGTAACATTTTTTATTAAATGTAGTTTAATAAAATGAAGTGGAGCGTGTTTCCACTCTAGCTGAGCACTCAAAAAGAGCTTTAACATGTTTGCATTTATCCATTCACAGCTAAGTGCTCACGGTCTAACATTCACACTCCGATGGCTGCACTGGAGAGCAACTCAGGGTTCAGTATCTTGCCCAACTACACTTTGGCACACTGACTGGAGCAGCCAGGAATTGAACCACCAACCTTCTGATTAGTAGAGGACCTACGCTACCCCTGAGCCACGGTTGCTTCCTGTTTCTTACCTCATTTCAGCATCAAAAGGTAGACTTGTAGCACGGTGTGGCAGTGATTAGCACTTTTGCAAGAAGATTCTCAAATTGAGCCTTTTAGTTGGCTGGAAATTTTTTTATGCTGAGTTTCATGTTTGTCCTGTGCTTGTGTGCCCCCCCCCCCACTTTTGCCCATTTTCACTTCTAAGTCTCCTCTGGGGACTTTCACCTCATCAACAGCAGAGGGCCCCATTGCTACAGGTATGTCTTCAGCAGGAACCAGCACAGCAGGAGACCCCCCTGCAGCCAAGCCAAAGCTCCACAGACCACAGAAAAAACACTGCTCGTAGACCTCGATAATCCACGCACTGAATTTCTGCTGATATCCAATCATGTGTCTCTGCAACTGCAGAAGCCGGGGGCTGGCTCCTGGTCTCAGAAATAAAGGAAACAAGCCTCACGCCCAGTGAAAAGGACCTCCACTGAACTTGGCCAAAGAAAACAGCAGCTGATCCCTCACAGCTCCTCATATTACAGTGACAGCTTTCTTAAGTGCTGGGGGTAAACTACAGTTTAGCCGCAGTAGGCACAGAGTCACAGGATGGTGGATTTCCATGTGCGACAGGTGCCTGGGGCGGGTACTGAAAGGTCATTCCCAGGGGGGAGGGTCAGCCAAATGATAACCAGTGGGGTCTCTGACAACGACGTTCTGCGTGTCTGTAGAGAGAAACCTGCCAACCACAATGTTTTCATCTGCAGCCGACTACTTTGTTGTTTCTCCAAACTCTTCTAAATTAAACCTTTAACCTTTTTGTGAAAAATCATACACAATCTGACACTGCCAGGCTTTGAATGACTGATTACAACAACATATTGGTAGGCATGACCATTACTGAGTAAATCTGGTTAAAAGAATCATTTGGAATTTCGGGAAGTGTAAAATGTTCAGTGGATAAAAAGCCTACAGAGATAGTGTCAAGATGCAGTCAGCCTGTTTAGCATAAAGACAACAGGTTTAATAGAACCTGCAGCAGGTTAAATGGGCTCGAGCAGATCCTCCCACATTCGGTTCCTTTGTGGCTGCACAGGTACACAAACTATACAGGAACAATTCCCTAAAAATAAACTTGGCATTTTGAATGTACCTACGGAAGCTTATGCGTCACCCCTATATTTTCTTAGTTTTAGGCTTATGGCTGCCGCTCGACCAAAATTAAAGAGGTCAGAGGTTTACAATATTTCAGCGAGCAATGCACACTATTGTAAAAAGACACGTTTGGCATAAAGCCGTCTGTCTTGTGAAAGCTTGACTTGTTTCAAGTGTTTGGATGAACAGTGACATTTTTCACTGGGATGATGCAGTGATGAAGCTTTGTGCTGTGTATGAAATGGATGATGTCACCCAAAACATGCGTGCCAGATACAAAAGGATGAGGCTGGGGTCTAAGCTCTCTATACCTGAATGAGTTCAGAGTAGCAGACATGTACAGGCAAGACGACACTTTGCTCCCCTCCCTGTATCCATTCACGAGTTTCAGTCAGTCACGGTCATTCACCCGACCTGAGATCAAAGTTAGTTTCAGTGCTACATCTTTGGTGTTATTCTGTATTAAACATTATACCAATATTGATGTTCAGCTCAAACTACTGATCAACATGTGGCACTGTTCAAACAGCAGTGAGTCCTTCAGCTCTGCTTCAATAATGGCTGAAAGTATTCACTGCATTGAAAAATTATAATGAGCTCCCTCTGTGCACGGAGAGGAGACGCAGGGTGGCTGTGGCAGGCCATCCACATAATCACAAGGTTGGTGGTTTGATTCCTGGCTGCTCCAGCATTGGGCAAGATACTGAACCCCAAGTAGTGTCATCAGCTGGAGGAGTGTGAATGTTAGAAAGTGTGTGTGTGTGTGTGTCTATATATATATATATATATATATATATATATATATATATATACACACACACATATCTGGAGTGTGTAAATAATTGAATTTCAATTTTGTCTCCAAATAATCACAAAGTCTGCAAGTACACTCTTATTTTGTACATGCACTTCTGTTCACTGTTGTGCCTTTAGTTGAACAACCTCAAGTGAGAAGAATTCACCAACACCGAGTGATTTATGACCAACTCATACAAAAACAGAGAAGCAGCAAAAGCCCATCACTGTCTTCAGCAGCGCCACATCCACCCGGTTCAGTGGCTGTGGCCAAAGACGTGCATCCAGCAAGAACTGCTGACAAACCCGGTTTGAGGCGCACAATGAGTCCTCTTGGGTCCATCATGGCGATATTTAACACAAGTGGTTTTTCCCAGAGTTGCACACGCAGTGTCATGCAGGAGATTTGAACTAAGTGGCCAAAGCAGACTATGTTACCATCACAACTGGCTTGAGAAGCATTGCCCAAGGGCCTGAATGAATGTCTGGCAGCATGGGACTGAGGAGGCTGACAGGCCTTGCTAATGCGCTCTCCTCTAGAAGCCGATCATGTAAGCAGCTTCCTGAATCAGAGACTGTTTAAGCAGCCCTGCCAGTATAGCCACTATTTTCTGTGTTGGGCTGAATAATTCTGATTGAATCTGAAACATGTTTTATGTTTGCTCTGGGCTATGATGGGCCAGCTTTTTGAGGCAATGCACTAAAATAACTCGGTCCTATTTCTTGATAACTGCTATTCCCTTTCTATTTATATATTCTGCAGGTTTAATTTACAATGTATTTGCTGTGATTTGTTTATATATTTGTAAATTTTATTTATATGTTTAGCATTTTATTTTCAATTTAGAATTCATTTATTTTCAAGAGATTGTAGAAGTGGACTAGATTTAAAGGCATTTCCTGTTCTTTAAGTGCAGCGTGTTTACAAAGTCAGCAAGTAATCGTAATATAATAATATATATTATAATAATATAATAATATTATGATTTTTTTCCATAATCAAGCAGCCCTAGATATCTATCAAGCTGTGATATCGTGCCAAACGTATTCACTGACCCATCCAAATCATTGATCAGATGTTCCAATCACTTCCACGGCCACAGGTGATCCTGCTGCCTTTGTGAAATAAATAGGAAGACTGGAATAACAAGTTCCCACTTCCTGTTTCCTCTATTTTAGTTTGCTTTCCCCCAATTTTTTAAATTATTTTTTTATTTAAATTTCATTTATGAGGGATTTTTCTTTAAGTAGAAAAAACTTTATTAAAAATTAGTCCTGGCTAAAGAACAAAGTATTGATATTTTTTCACCACCCAGAAAAGCTGCTGCTGTGGAGACAACCCCCATTCCTGCCCTGAATGATTAATTCAACTGCCAGAAGTCCCCGGGGGGTCACATCTCCTGCATGGGTGTGCAATGTCTGTATGCACCCCCCCCATGGTCCTGGCATTTTACCTAATGGACACCAGGTGATCTAATACAAGAAGCCATTAAGGGAGCAGGCTGGGCCACCCAGCGCCACCAAAGTGCAACTCACACACAGTTTTATTTTTTTTTAAATAGTTCCACTGTTGCCTTTCCAGCTCAAGCTGTAACAATTGTGTACTTATTGTGTGGATGGCATATGAAGCCCTCTGTTTTTTTCCATATCAGAAAACATCACAGTTCATTAAACCTTAGGCTCCACTTCTCTCTGACCCCATCAGCACACCAGTGAGAGAAGCAGCAACTGAAAATTTTACAAACCTTATAAATAAATTGGTGAGTCATAGCAATGAGTCAGGAAACACTGATGGTTTTGAACAAGGTCCAAAAAAAAAGAATCAAGCATGACAATGCTGCACCAAATACCAAATACAGTTTTGACAATAAGACTCCCATATGGTATTGAGAACTAGAATCAGTCTAAGCTTCATTTAAGGAGAGTCAAATATTTTCACGTGACACCTTTGCATACAGTCAGCATTTGTTGTGCAAATGAATGTAATGACCACTCACATTAACACCAACTCTGACATGGACACGAGGGTGAAAAAGCTTCACATGATCCAACATCTTCATTCCAATGAATCGTTTTTAGTTCTAACTTTCATTCAGCAACTCATCAGAATACAAAAATTTCAATTTGATGTGCATGAGGTTGCTTAACAAGCTTTTAAAATGGGAACATGATGCATTCAAAGAACCAGGAGCACAGTACAGCATAATAAAAAAGAGAATCCAGGGAAATGTCTGTGAGGGAGATGGAAAAAGCACATACATGAAAAAGTATTTTGCACATTTGTCACGCTTGAATGTTTCAAATTATCAAACACATTTTATTATTAGTTAAAAATCACCCGAGCCAATAGAAAATGAGTTTTTCAATGATAATTTAATTTATGGGAAACCCTCTCCAAACCTTCCTGCCCTGTGTGAACAAGCACTGTTAAATCTGTGAATAAAACTGTGAATAACCACATTTTTTGTTTCACTAGTCGCACCCCGGCCTGATCACTGCCAAACCTGTTGCATCAAGAAGTCACTTAAGCAGAACACATCGTGCCACAATCTAAAGAAACTCAAGAACAGATAAGAAACACTGACATCTATCAATGTGGAAAAGGTTAAAAAGCAATTCCTAAGGCTTTGAGAGTCCAGTAACCCACGGTGAGAGACCCACAAAGGGAGGAAACCTGGAACCATGGTGAACCTTCCAGGGGCAGCTGGCCTTCCAAAATTACTCCACTGACCACCCATCCAGGAGACCCAACCAAAAGAACCCTGAACAAGATCTAAAGAACTGCACGCCTCACTTGAGGTCAGAGTTCATGACTCAATAATTTGAGCACTCAAAGCACTTTTATACATCTCATTCACACACACACGTTTTTCAATGTCAAAGTGCTTTCAACAAAAGTGAAGTTTTTTGGAAGGTCTGAATGCTGTTACATCTGCTCTAAAACTAACATTTCACAAAAAGAACATGATACCAATGGCCAAATGTGGTAGTTTGATGATCTGGGGCTGCTTTGTGTCTTCAGGACCTGGATGACTTGTCCTAATTGATGGAACCATGAATTCTGCTCTCAACCAGAAAATTCTGAAGGAGAATGTTCAGCCCTGAAGCTCAGGCACACGTGGTTCATGCAGATCCCAAACACACTGGCAAGTCCACCTCTGAATGGCTCAGAAACCAAAATGAAGGTTTTGGAGGGACCTATCCATGTCCAGACTTAAATCCAAGGCTTTGACCATAAACAGGCTGTTCATGCTCGAAAACCCAACAAGGTGGCTGCATGAAAACAATTCTGTGAAGACGAGTGGGACAAAGTTCCCACTGCGGTGAACTCAGTAACACTTAACAAGCCAACGCGGCTCTTGGCGTGCACGACTACATATGGATGAGTAGCCTGAACATACCTGTGACGTTCCCAATGAGATGATCTATAGATGTTCAGATACACTGGCACCCAGAAGACATTTCAGGAAGGGTCTCGCTCATTTCAGCAGGTCAGTGCTGAACCACATTCCAGCAGTAAAGCGTCGCAGTGAAACTGGTCTGCCTGCACTCCTCATCTGTCACCGATTTATTAAGGACACTAAACAGCTGAAAGCTCATATTAGCTTATATCAAAACCTAAAAAACTGGCCTCATCAACCAGAAATGTTGGTAAACATGCCGCAACACAGTTATAGTTTTAGTACTGCATATGTTGCTGGTGCTGTTTTTAATTAAATGCAGCATGGCAACCTTTAGGGATCCTTTTTGATTTACTGCATGCACATAAAGCTCTTTCGGAACACTTCACACGGGTAAAGCTGAAAGGAACCTTCCTGTTCCCCCTGTGTGAAGCACCAGGATGTGTGGTTTTGATAATCTAGATGTGTGATGATAATGATTTTATGTCTGTCCCTCGAATGGATCCTCAAGTTATACAAAGTGGATTTGGGAGGTCAAACACTGCAGTGCCCTCCAGAGTGTGATCCCAGGTGCAAGGGTCAAATGTATGCACTGCATTTCCACAGTGATAGGATGGATTTGCCAAGAGACTAACACACTTCAATCCCTTCAAAGGCTTCAGCTGGATCCAGGCAGCCATTCAAAGTGCTGGGAGCAAAGGCCGAGCCGTGTTTTCCTCACTGGGATTTATTCTCCACAGAGTGTATGCCCATGATTTTTATGTGCCTTTGTGTGCACACTGCCTCAAGCTAATGGATTAGCATGTGCTGGCAGGCTCGAGCATGCTTTTTATATCCAGGAAGTGACTTTGTTTGGCTTTCGTTCACCGTTTTGCTTTACATGGTGTTAAAGATTATAATTGTAGAACCCAGTCATTAGGCTCCCACATCAAAAGTGAGCACTGATATGCATAATAATGAAAAACATAATCTTTTATGTTAATTACGTTTAACCATCCTGCACAGTATTAAGACATAACATGTAGCCTGCTTCTGACTAGTATCATGAGACAGTATTATGAAAAATAAACAGCATTAAGAAGTTGTCTATTAAGTACACGTTGTTTTTCTAGTTACACAGAATACACAGAAAAGTGCATCTTCAGTTTAGGTAGCTGTAAATAAACCCATCAGACTCACACAGACAGGAGGATGATACCATCAATGGAAAGGTTTTGGGACGTAACTGTATAAAAGCTGTAAAGCAGACGCGTCCTCTTCTTGCGCAGCCTTTGTGATGACGCGTCTGTAACTGCTGCAGTTTAACCTAAATCGCTCTCCTGGTCATCCATTTAAGAATTTCCTTTGTTCAACTTGACATAGTTCTAAGTCTAATGTAGGATCTGCACTACGGACAGTAAAAGCCAAAAATAGTTAATTAAAAAAAAAAAATCAATGAGAGACTAAGAAACTGCCAAAGAAATTTACCACACTAGACACTAGTGACACACTAGTCAGTTTATACAGTAATAATATTTAATAGGTTCATTTTGTAAACCACTGTGGATTTGTCATCTCTGTGACTCAATTCAGGATTGATGACGTAAACCTGCAGCTGTCCACATGTGTCTGCCCTGCTTCTGCTGGAGGGTTCTTCCTGTTAAAAGGGAGTTTTTCCTTCCCACTGCCGCCAAGTGCTGCTCATAGGGGGTCATTATGATTGTTGGGTTTTCTCTGCATTATTGGAGGGTCTTTACCTACAACATAAAGCACTTTGAGGCAGCTGTTGTGATTTTGTGCTATCCATCCATCCATTCGCTTCCGCTTATCCTTTTCAGGGTCGTGGGGGGGCTGGAGCCTATCCCAGCTGACATAGGGCGAGAGGCGGGGTACACCCTGGACAGGTCGCCAGTCTGTCGCAGGGCCAACACAGATAGACAGACAACCATTCACACTCACATTCATGCTCTCATTCACACCTATGGGCAATTTAGATTAGCCAATTAACCTAACCCCAGTACATGCATGTCTTTGGACTGTGGGAGGAAACCGGAGTACCCGGGGGAAACCCACGCAGACACGGGGAGAACATACAAACTCCACACAGTGAGAGAGGCCGGGCCAAGGTGGAATCGAATCCAGGCCTTCCAGATGGTATTCAAACTGTGAGACAGCAGTGCTAACCACCGTGTGCTATATAAATAAAATTCAGTTGAATTGCATTGTTTACCCCAAGTGTGTCTGTATGTGCAGCCGAGTGCTTTCCTTAGCAACCTGGACACCAGTTTGCCAAGGAACTTGTCCTTTAAGAAAGGAAACCATGGGCAATTACAGCCATTAAAACAAGACCGGTGTTGTTTGCACCTTGTGTCTGTCTGCCAACAGATTTTGTCAATGCAATAATGTTGCTACAGTGCACAGCTGAGGAAAAGGGGATGAGCACACTCTGAGATCCTTCAACATGTGCTGTGAGATTTTCAGATCTGTCAGCTGTGGTGAGGACAGTGTACTCTGCTTTGGTCTGCTGGGGGAACAGCATTGGAGCTGGCCAAGAGGCTGAATCAATTGATTAGGAAGGAATCCTGACCACCCTCTTCATCACTTACTGAACAGGCAGCAGAGCACTTTCTCTGACCAATTCAGTGCATGCTGGGGAGCAGACGCCAATAGACTCAACAACTTGATCCACCAAGCAGTGACGCGGTCTCCCCGATGGCAGTGTTGGAGAGGATGCCGCTGTCTAAGCTGCAGGCCATTATGGACAATGGCTCCCACCCGTGCTGCGACACAGTGATGAGACACAGGAGCACATTCAGACTCATCCCAGCAAAATGCACCACAGAGGTCATTCCTGCCTGTGGCCATCAAACTCTGTAAGTCCTCCTTTGACGGGTGACATTGTGATCCATCAGTGCAGTTTATTATGTGCATATTTATACAGTATGTCCCAGATTTATATTTATTACCACAGCCACTGCCTTCAATGTATTCATAAGAATTCTTGTGCACATACTGCTGATTTCTCTTTTTGGTTTTATTCTTTTCATTGACAAATGGTTGCAGCAGAAACAGCTGAAATTCCCTCTGGGATCAATAAAGTATTTCAGATTCTGATACACATATGCACAAAGATACTTGTATTGTTTTACTGTACATGTAGGATCTAGTGCTTTCAGAGCTTCAGTGTTTAAATGAAATGAGGGATTAAATGTTGGGTTATCTCAGCTTTAGCTGCTCTCGTCATTTGACCTTTCTTTGTCTATTATCAGTCCCCAAAATTTATGAGATAAATTATGTTTGATTTTAGAAATGTTCTTCCAAGTTCAAAATCACAGAAGAGCTCACCTGAAATTAGACACCTTGAGAAAATAGACATCTTTATGTAAATGATAACATTTAAAAGTAATGCCTCTGTGTGTATCATCTAATGTGGGTGGGGTTCTGTCTGAAGTCCAGTGAATGCAGGGCGGTGGCCAAGGCTGCATACAGGTGAGAACTGTTGAATCTCAGGCAGTACACCGGGCTGCTCACTGGGTCCGTGCTCAGCTGGAAAAACTGCACAAGATAAAACAGAAGATATCAACAACAAGTTTATTGCTTCATATCTTTCATTATATCAGATCCTGGACATGCTGCTGCCAGGAGATATTTCAGTGGCTTGAACAGTGAAATTCTAGCTGTTGTAATGCATCCATATGGATCTGTTTGAATCCTTTTATAGATGATTTCTCCATCATTTGACAGAGAGGTCATTCAAATGACCCTGGCTATGGATAATGAATAGATCATCACCACCTCCTGCACCACATATTGGACATGCAGTTAAATACTTTCTCAAACATCTGCAGAAATAATTACCACTTCGTACCACCACACTTATATCCATTTTAAGCTTCTTACTGTTTAATATTTAGACTTATTAAATTGCTTATTTTTTTAGCTTTCTTTGTTACTGTAACACATAATTTCCCAATCTTTGGGATATCTGTACATACCTGCAAGCATTCAGTCTGCCGTTTGTCCCAAAGACGTACAACACCATAATATGACGAGCCGCTGGCTATCATGTGATTTCCATCTGTCTGGATGCAGTACAGGCTGCTATCATGAGGCTCCTCCCACTCCATTGCACACTTTCTGTAGGAAAGGATGAGCGGCTTAACACTTACATAGTGAGATGAAGAAATGATTTTTATTTTTGTGATGACTATTATACTAATTAATATTTTCAACATGAGAATGTTGTATATTTTGTCAGTTGTGGATCTATAAGAGCATAACTATTGTCGTGTATATATATATATTAAACACAAGATCCCGGCTCGCCCCTACGGACGGTCTTCTTGCCCTCCAAGCTCGGGTTCTCTATCAGAGGCCTGGGAGCTTGAGCGTCCTGTGCAGTATCCCAAGAATCTGAATTTGGAGGTCACTGCCCCGATTACCACAGGGAAATTGAAATTGCTGTAGATTAATTTCTTGCCTAAAATCTGTGAAACGTTTTATATATAAGCCCTTCATAAGTCCTGTGCACCACAGTCTGTTTAACAATATAAGCAAAGATAATACAATAAAAAAAAAATCGTAAATCACTTTTTGGCACAACACCAAAAACCTGAAAACTCTGCTGTTGCCATGGTTTGAGTACATACAGACATACAGCAATTGTACTGAGTTACTTTGTACACTATAGCATTGCCTGGACCTCTCTTTGGCACCGGGGGGATGGGGGGGACACACCCCACCCTCGATTCGTCTTTTTGAGTCAGTCAACAGCAAGGCGTTTTTTTTACACAAAAGTTGGCAACAGTCCTGCATAAAAGCTTGTTTCCATCACTTAAAAAACTCCCCAAAAACAAAAATCGCCATTTGTAACTTCACATTTTGAGCTAGTAACTTAAAAAAATCTGAGTTATGTATCGCACGAAGATACGAGCCAGCATAGATGAAAACAGGCCAGGAATATGGCGAATTAATGTTCATAGCTTCTGAATCAGGTCCATCATTTTTTTCTGCGGTTTACTGCGTATGGTTTCCATTTTTGATTCGGCTTTTTGGAACAATATTTCCACTTCCTTGTTGAATTTATCTCCGGCAGCTTTGGTCGCTTTCACACTGGCTGCGCCACACTCGCAGCTTGTTCATGCATAATATCATCAGTAGAGTCTGTCTGTGAGCCGATGATGGCCTATTTTAGGCCTTTGAACTGATCCGCCAGACTGGAGGTCATATCGCTGCAGACTGCGCAATAGTGCACTGGTGTACAAGTGAACAAGAATGGATGCCTCGGGCATTGATGGTCAGATGGCAACATCGTTCTGACCACCATTTTCTAACTATTTGAAAAGCATACATTGGGTATTAACCCCTCCCCCTGGTATATGGTTTGTAAACTTTGGAAAATGTTGATAATTGATCCCTAAAATGATTACAGCCAATAAATTGATTTAGCAGACCAGAAATTAGGGTCATATGTTAACATTTGTTTCAAGTACTGATGTCAAACTTGGTGTAAGGGTGCACTCTCTTTGCTGAGGTTATACAGCTTAACAATAACAACAATGTTGCAACATGCAAACATGAAATGTTGCAAAGGGTCTGATCCCTGTTTTTCACTAGTACCTACTTGGCTCAGCTCTTCTCGGTTTTGGTCATTTTCCATTACAATTGAGTACTGCCTTAATGTGGCTGGGGTCGTTATAGGATGGTGGCCCGAAAGTCATGTGATATCATTTACATGTGACACAAACACAAATGGTTGGTCCAGCCAGGTCCCTCTAGATTCTATCATCAGCCACCAAGCACAAAACATCTGTGATGGTTACTCTGTAGCCATTTCTCTTGTTGCCCGGTTTCAAAAATGGATAGTTTGAGTCTTGTGAAGGGGTGGCTCTGCTGACTCATTAGTGATGCACCCCAGGCCAATCAGTGACATGCAGCTCGATTGGAACCCTGGCTGAGTAGGTACTAAAAAAGTACCTGGTCCCAGGTACTACCACCTTAAAATCAGAGCAGAGTTGAATTGAGCTGAGTAGGTACTAGTGGAAAAGAGGCAGACGGCCCTCTGGCTGAAAGAGCTCAATATTTCACAAATGAAGATCAAGTTAAACGACAGTCTTAATACTGGACATCCTTCATGGGTGACTGAAATTTGTGGCACATCACAGTCCTTCTAGGACAGTATAGCTATTTATTTCTATATATTTCTCTATATTAAGTACAATATTGCAATAATCGGAATTTACACATACATATCACAATGTTTTAGGGAAATAGGAAATTTTGGATCCAAGAAAAAAGGGAAAAAAGCTGCATCAGCCTCTTTAGTTGTTAACATATTTTGTAGGCTGCCAGAATCTGGGGGATTAATTAACGAATGAACAATTATGAACTACATTATTTCAGTTGAGAGCATGAGAACCACCAAAATCAGTGAAAACAAAAGATGAAAACTGCATCAAGACAGTGGACAGCTCTTCTCTAGGTATGTATGGAGGTGTGTAGATAACGCACTACTTTGTGTTTATGCTAAAAGACAATATTCTAGGTCAGGGGTCCTCAATTCCAGGCCTCAAGGGTCAGTGTCCTGCAGGTTTTAGATGTGTCCCTGAATAAAATGGCTGAATCACCTCCTCAATGTGCAGTCAGGTTCTCCAGAGTCCTGCTAATGACTTCTATATTTGACTCAGGTGTGTTGGACACATCTAAAACCTATAGGACACCAGCCCCGACACCTGGATTTGAGGATCCCTGTTCTAGGTAGTACATATGTGTGTGTACTTGTATTTTTCATGTTACAGACTTAAACCTGTTATCACACCTTATTTGTTTAATGTCAGATTTAATCAACATAAACTTGTGGTTAGGGTTGTGATATGTCTTCAAAGTAAGAGTGCAAGCCTAGGTAAAGCCAAGGCATCACATGCCACTACCTCTGTTCCACATTTTAAAGTGTTTATTTTATATTTATTCATTTCAAAAAATATTTATTATTACTTTATACTTATAATTATTCATCTTTAATTTACTCGGAACCGTTTTATAACTATTACAAGGGCAACACTGGGACCTGAGGACAGAATTTCGTTCCAGTGCACGTACATTTGATGTGAATGACAATAAAAAATCCTTGAATCCTTAATGTCTTCCCAAGTGATGTAAACACAATAGTGTGTGCAAGGTGTGTGGTTGGGTTGGTGAGCAGCAGCAAGGCACTGGCTGTGGTTGAGAGACGGGATGTATTTTGGGGATAAGTATTTTATGTCGATAGACATCAATCCTCCATTAGTGCAGACTCATTAATAAGTGATGGAGAGACACTGGGGCAGATAATGGAGCGATGTGTGAGCCCGTGCACACGCACACATAGACACAAACTCTTGAACTCAAATTTTAGCTAACCTTTACAGAGGAGGTGACCTATTGGTTTCTGAAAGTAAAGAAACACAAACAATATAAAGCCTATGTGTGTTTCTAAGGTTTCAATGATATGGGGCCCCAAAATCACGAGCCCCACAATGTTTTTAGTTTAAAATGGGCTCAGGTCCCTTCCTGATACACCTTCTGCTTTTCTTTTTTTTTTCTCCACTTAGTCCATAAGGTATCAAATATTGGAAGTGTGACTGACAGGTAGTGGTATAAGTGTTCATTCTGGTTAACCGATAACGCCGGTATAGAAGCCACGGTTTGGTGATCACACTGTTTTTATGCAGGGAAAAAAAAGAGACTGAAATAAATTAGAGTCCTGTGTTTTAACCCTCTGTACCCTACAGCAGTTGCTGCTGGCCATCTTGTGTTTCCCATAAGGGGCATGGCCGGAGTGTTTCTATGTGTAAAAAAGTGTTTGTACAATTGGCCGGTGTTTATCTAGTGAGTGCAGTAAGATCACCGTTAACCTCATTAAGTGTCCACGTCTATTTACTTTGTGAAAAGCGTGAAATGAATCAATGATTTAGAGTAGCTCACTTTTGTCAGATGACAGCAATACTGAGGTGAGTTGTTGAAGAATTCAGGACTTCTCTGTCAGTAACTGCTGCTATTTCAATGAGTGCAGCTGATTTGGCTGCTGTTAGCCCGGGCTGCAGAAACCTTTTTTGGGTTGCATCTAATGTGGTCAACTTAGACACTTAGGAAATAAACTTTCATATGATGTGAGAATGTAATCAAACTACAGTACCAGTCAAAAGTCTGGATACACTAAGTTATTCCAAACTTTTGACTGGAACTGAATTTATCAGAGGAAAGTGTGATTTTTAGGACGTTCAAGCCCAAATTAGCTAGCATTAGGTTAGCTTATAGCCAGCTCCTGTCAGCTGTCTGTAAACCGGACGGTCGCATGTCTAATCTGCTGAAAATCAGTCATTTATGGCAATATCAGGAATAAATGAGCATGAGGTGATAATAAGGTGATATGTAGATAGCTCTCAGGTGAGTGTGTGTGAGTGTGTTGTGTGGCGTGACTGAATGCTCAGCAGGATCACTGGGTAAGTAGACTGGGCTCGCTAGCCTTGGTCAGCAGTCAGTCTAAGAGATGGCAAACTCTGAAGGACACTCGCACATCAACACAGTCAGGACCACTATCCCTGTCCTGTGCATGCACTTTGCACCACTGAAGAAGCTCTTAAGGACTGCCCCTCAAGCAGAGCCCAAACAAGGTGGAACCACATTCTTGATGCCATCTACAACTCTGACATGAATGCCTTTGGGGAAAAGGGGAGGCAAAACCCTGACTGGTTTAACACAGGCATCATTCAGATGGAACCAGAACTTGGAGCCAAACAGACAGTGCTGCTCTGCTACAAGAGGAAGCCTTCTGAGAAGACACTCGCTGCTCTCAGGAAGGCCAGGAACAAAGCCCAGTAGATAGCTCAACAGTGCGCCAATGAATACTGGCTGAACCTATGTCAGAGTATCCAGCTCTTTGTTGACCGTGGCAACATCTGTACCATGTATGAGGGGATAAAGAAAGCTTCAGTGCTACCAAGATTGCACCCATCAAATCTGCCTCTAGTGTCATTATAACAGCCAGAGGCAAGCAGATGGAGAGATGGAGAACGTTATCATCGAGACAGCTGTTGGAAACATGATGCCCCTATCTGTCATGGAAGACCTCGATGTTCCACCCTCTGCTGAAAAGGTCAGCAAAGCCATCAACCTCCTAGCCTGTGGCAAAGTGCCAGGAAACAATATCATCCGCCCCAGAGGTCATCAAGGCTGGAAACAGTGAGTCCAACGATGGGCTATATCTCCACACTCAATCGATGGGAACCTGTTCAATCTCTTGTTGTTGATCTGCTCTCTCCTCTTCACCTCTGTTGCAGTGTGCTGTACTGCTTTGGATGGTTGACCCCAGGTATTTATTTATATATTTTAAACTCATGCACCTCTACTCCTTGCATCATTATGATTACACCTGTCTCTCTCATTCACATGCATGTATTTCTGTCTTGCTTCTACAGACTTTCATACTTCTTCTTCTCTCCAGAGAATACCTGTACATCTCCAGGCTCTCTTCCATGTGCTCCCTACTATCACTAGAAATCAGTGTTGTCTGCAAACATCATAGTCCATGGGGACTCCTGCTTGACATCATCACCATTGCAAACAAGAAGGGCCTTAGAGCAGATCCCTAATGTAATCCCACTCCCATACATAGTGCTCTGAGCGCTTGAGTTGAAAAGCACTTGTTAAAGAAACAGTCCATTTACCATTTACTACATGTCACTCCTACCACACACCTCGTCACTGTCGCTCTGTCCTTATACATGTCCTACACCATCCTCACATACCTACTGAATGCTTTCTGTAGCTTCACAAAGACACAGTGAAACTTTTCTGTACTTCTCCATCATGGAAGACAAAACTTTCCAAAGAATTTACAAAACGCATGCCAAAAACAAGCATGAAAATATTCACTGTGGCTCAATTAGAAAAAAAAAAAGTTTGGACAACAAAGCTGATATGAAAAAAAATGCTGACACGCTGCGAGGTGGACGACAAGGAGCATGTGATCTGTTATCCCAACATGAGAAACTCACTGCAATGAAAGAAAAATAAAAGCCTCCTTCACCTCCATCAGCATCCATCTGGACCTCTTATTGAGGGTTCCAGTGAACAAATGCAAGTTCAACAAGTGGAATCCGCTCCAGATATTTTATCTGCTTCATTTACCGTGGAATAATGAGGGATCAGGCCTCACCTGGCCATGAGAATGCTTGTTGCTCAATTTTCCAATCTAGAAGTGGACTATGTTTAAAAATGACAGTAATTCCTAACAGTTAATGGATTACTTTTGTTAAAACCCATTTACCTACCATTGGATTAATGAAATGTGTGCAGCAGCCTATTTTGTTCTTACCATATATGTTAGTCAACCATAATTATGAAGTCTGATCACTCACTGTGGCACCAATAAAAAAATAAGTTTAGACATCAAAGTTGATAATGAAAAAATAGTATAAGAAAAAGAAGAAATTAGATGGAATCCAACGAGCATGTGAACTTTCAGCCCAGCTGAGAAACTCTCAGCAGATCATCTGCCTCCACCTCACCCTAACTACAGCATTCTCCTCTGTCACACCAAACCTTTGCATGCACTCTTTCACTACATCCAGAAACCTCCTCTGAAGTCTTCCTCTTTTCCTGCCTGGCAGCTCCACATTCAACATTCTCAAACTGTCCACTGTCCTTCTTTTGCACATGTCCAAACCATCTCAACCATGCCTCTCTGACTTTGTATCCAAACAACCTGAACTGTCCCGTGCCAAAGTTCAAACCCATACATCATGGTACATCTCTACCATCTTGTAAATCTTTACTTTCACTCTAGCTGATATCCTTCCGTCACGCCCGATCTCCACCCACTCCACACTACCTGAACGGTTGATCCCAGGTATTTAAACTCATCAACCTCCTGGTCTCCTACACACACAATATATCTACCTTCCTTATAAAGAGTCCCTACTTTACATCCACACTCCCACCTTTCCTTCTCTCTCACTGCCTCCTAACACACAGCCTTTCCTCTTCCTTTGTCTTGAGCCAACAGTAGCCCAGTTTCCACCTTAGTCTGGGTCCTGACCAATCTATGAAAATCTTATTCTTTATGATTTACATGTTTGATTTCGCCAAGATTTTATACTGGATGCCCTTCCTGATGCAAGCCTCGCCATTCACCTGGACTTGGGACCGGGAGCAGGGCTAATAATAATAATAATTAGTACTAGTATTAGTAGAATACATTTTAAAGACTTGTATTTAAATTTCATAAAACAGCCAGGCCTTCACTTGTTCATAGACATGGTCAGAGGCACTTTTAAAGTTGTTCATACAGGTACAAAAAAAGAATCCAGGTATGAAGATATTTAAAAAGTAACTGATTTGCGTGTGAAACATTTGTACACACGATTTGTATGCAAGCACTGTTAGGAATTGTGGGGCACTGGTCCTTCACTGACCCCGAGACTTGTTAGGTTTGAGCATATGAATTATTGATATCTAAAGAGGGACCCCCTCCTGTGCCAGCCATTCTTGCGACCCAGCCCCTTTCAGGGTCCCCAGAGAAATGTGCCAATCAGATCTGATTTGTCTTACTTGACTGATCCCCAGGAAACAGAGGCTGAAACTCCCTGAACCCCTGCTGTCCAGGAGAAACACTGTCCTCCCTAACCATGTTGGGGACTGTGCCATCATATCGCCTTTGGCCACGATACAGGAATTTTGATGGAAATAAAACGTCTTTTTCTGCCTACATCATCTTTTTAGGTAGGAGATGTCAGAAAATTAATATTACAACATAATATCTAACTATAGAAAGTGAGGGATGTATATGGTGGGGTTAAACTAAAGAGAGTGCTGCTGCATTAAGCTGATGGCGGGTTAGCTGCCTGTGCTGGTCATATAACAGAAAGCATACAAAGGTATGGCAAATTAAAACCACAAAATTACAAAGAGATTGCCAAGCAACCACTCAGCTGCACTTTGCAAGGTTGGATCAATCTCATCACACCATAGCCACCATCATTTTGCAATAAAGAAATATTTTGAAAAATAAACAGGATATTATTAGAAGCATCTGGACTTTGAGGAGATGCTGTAAATTTTGAATAAATTGCATTCCAATTGAGGCTGAGAGGCAGGGGACACCAATCTATCACCTCACTCGGCTAGGTGGACTCTGTTCTTTAGCTGTTGAACCTTTGCAGCCCTACTCTACACGGTGCCCTAAAATCAGCGCTTGGCAGGAGCTCCCAGAATTCCAGCACCAAACTGTGCACCTGGCCAAACGTATGGCTGTCTTCTAGAGACATTTCTTTAAAGTGTACTTCACAGAAACTCAGATTTATTGGTGCCTTCAGGATTTCAGCCTCACTGGAGTCCATTTGAAACTACTTTCTTCCCTCAAAGGTCATCCCACATTTCAAGTCTCCCAGATTAAACCCGTCTTCCAGTCACATGCCCTTCCTGACACAACCCCAAAGGGATCGGTGTCTTCAGCTAGAACCAGTTTTAATTTCACCATCAAATTCACAATGACCTTAATTTTTTCTTGAGATGATACATTTTCTCAGTTTAAACATTTGATATGTTTTCTATGTTGAATTATGAATTAAATATATGTTCATGAGATGATTTTATTCAATTTTTATTTAAAATATCCCAGATTTTTGGAATTGAGGATGTAATTAATATTCATGGTGTCATACCGTGGGCTGAGACGAAGGTCCCACAGTCGTATAAAGGTATCATAGCCACAGGTGAAGAGCTGGAACGGGGACTCAAACAGGATATCCAAGACACCAGCACCACGACGAAACTCTGAGCCCAGACTGCACACGCATGCTGATCTGGTGGAGAAGGGAAGCATACAGGGAGATGATGAAGGACAGGTAAATGTATTTGCTTCATCGGGAGAATACATGTGGAACATCAGTATTTATGTTACACATGCAATAATCATATAATCAATAAATGATATTTAATGCTCAAAAAAAGAAAAGAAAAAAGAAAGGGCCCCTTCAAAAACACATCAGATCTCAATAAAAAAAACCAAACGTTATCCTGGATATCTATACTGATATGTACTGGGCAATGTGTTAAGAATGAAAGGATGCCACATTGTTTGATGGAAATGGAAATGATCAAACTACAGAGAGCTAAACTCAAAGACTCAAAAATCCAAGTGAAGAAATAACCTGGCAGACTCCATGAAATTTTACTGTAGCAACTCATCATGATGGAAAGTTGGTGAATCAGGTAGTGCAAAGGATTAGTAACGAGGAAGTGAGGGTTAATGGTCCAGGAGAGAGGGCAGCAGATTGCTGTTGACGGTGCCTGAGGACTGCAAAGGAAATTTCAAGAACGTGTGCAGAGCTGCAGTAGCTACAGAAGGAGAAAGTTTATCAGCCATACAGTGAAGACATGGCAGAGACAAGGGCAGAAGGAGGTGAACTAGGTCTTTGTGGATTGACTTAAAGCACATGATAGGCTGCCACAAACAGAACTGTGTGTATCTGGATGTCAGAAGTGGCAGAGAAATATTCGAGGGTGGTGCAGGACACGTATGAGGAGAGCAAGGCAGTGCTGCGGTGTGCAGCAGGAGTGACAGGTTTCCAGGTGTGGGTGGGATTATTTCAGAGATCGGCTCTGACCCTCTTCTTGTTTGCAGCGTTGATGGACAGGTTAACAGATGAGCTCAGGCAAGAGTCCCCAAGGACGATGACCTTTACAGACAACACTGTGATGGCCGTAGCTCCAGGTCACCACTAGAGGTTATGGATTCGATCGCTGGCTGCTCCAGTCTGCATGCAAAAGTATTTTTGGGTAAGATAGTGAACCCCGAGCTGTTCCTGATGTGGTCATCTGTGTGAATGTTAGAAAGTACTTAGCATAGTAAAAAGTGCTGTTGTGAATGGGTGATTGAGGCATGTGGTGTAAAGTGTTTTCAATGTTCAAGTGGAAAAGCGCTCTATAAGAATCAGTCAATTTACCATTGGGTGAGAGTAGGGAACAGGTGGAACACAGCCTGGAGAGGTGGAGGTATGCTCCGGAGAGAAGAATGAAGTCCATAGAAGCAAAAGAGGGTACGTGTGTGAATGAGAGCGATACAAATGTAACAGTAAAGATGTGAGGAGCAGAGATGTATGAGTGACACCAGGATATCAAGAATGAAAGGGAACATTTACAAGAGTGAGAGCTATTGGATATTTGAACTAAAGTGACATATTCGATTATCATTATTAATTCTTTTTTTAGTTTCATTATGTTTTCATCCTTTTTTACAGCTCAAGATGGCGGCGCGCACAGACGCAGCGGCTCAGGGCTTTTCCTCAAGGTGCTCTTCCTCACGATGCTCTTTTGTTGTACTTTTTTTATTTCTTATTTGTTAGTTTTATTTCCCCTCCAATCTCATTGTACATCGTGTATAATGACAATAAAGGCATTCTATTCTATTCTATTCTAAAGTAAAAGCATCTACGTAAGCCTTGAAATCAGCACTGGCAGAGTGACGTCTGTGTCTCTGAGGTTCTGTGTGTGAACACTTCATGGACAAAAGTACTGGGCCACCTGCACGTTACACCTGCAGGAGCTGTTCAGCCATGAACACCCATGCTATGAAGCTCCAAGTGCACTCATTGTTTTCTGCTGATGTCTGATGCCAGAAGAGCTTTGGAACTCTGCAGTTATTGAGACAGCAGAGCATTTTTCACACTGTGCACCTCAGCATTCAGCGACTCCACTCTCAAGTTTTACATAGTCTGCCATAGTCTGTTCCTGTGATTCCAAAATGCTTCCGCTTTGCAATACTACCACTTCCAGTTGATCAGGGAACTTCTAGAGGCAAGACATTTACAATACCACAAATTCACAGAGTTCTTTAGAACAACACAATCTTTCCCAAATCTTTGTGAGGACATAACTAGGCTCTTGACAATGGGACTGAAACCACCTGAATTCAAAGATTAAGAGGTGTGGACTGATATTTTTGCCCATATAGTGTCTCTCTGAGTGAGGATAGACAGATACATTGTAAGTGTGGGTGTCAGGGCAGATGTAGTGTGACCTGTGTGTGTTTCTCTCGAGTCCACCTCCGTGCAGCACTATGCACTTGTGATCACAGCTCCATCCCACTTGCTCTTCAGCTCTTGATTACTGGAGAATAACTTGCACTCAGCAGGACGGATTATTAGAGAATAACTGTCTCTTTGTTGCCATTTAATACCCTCCATGACCGTGACTGTGTGTGACTCCCGCATGTTTGATACCTGCCTCGTAGCAACCATTTAAAGGAGGCCGCTGGTCATAGTGACTGAGTAGCCCTATGCCTCAACTCATGTCCCCCTCCCTCACCGTGGAGCTCAATCCGTAGCCTTGGGGTGGTAATCCCCTAGCCTTACCTCAGGGGGCCTTCTTATTGGGCCAGGGCTTTCCCCACAGGGTGCCTTATTGGGTGAGAGCTTTCTCATTGCTAGGGTCTCATGACTAAGAGTTTGTGTCTATGAGGGGTAGTTGTGAGGTAGTGACCCCCCATTTTCCCCTCACCACTAAAACCAGAGAGCTTAGCACATGCCACAAAGAGAAACTCATTTAAGCCAAAGGGATACGAGCCCGTCCATTCATAACTAAATAATGATGTCACAGCACTACCACTGTAACTAAAAAGATCATCAATTCATAACCCTGGCCTCTGAAATCCTTTTAACAAGATTATTGCAATCTTACCTTGTTCTAAAAAATGAGTTAAAAAAAAGCAAATCAGCCAAATGTGAGATTAAAATAAAAGACAGGTTTTCATCAAATAAACCTGACATCTGTGCAGAGATCTTAAAGGCAGTAATTGCACCATGAAATGAGCTGGAACATGGTACAAAACAGCAGGGATTCTCAAATTGGTAGGTCACTAGCTTTTAGGAGTTGTGTATGATTACAGGATAAAAGCATATAATCTGTCTAAATGACTGTATCTGGTGTTGAGCGGTGGAATAATGTTCTGATCTGACCACCTGTTCTAATTCTATGATGTAAAATACCTGAATATGACCGCTCGGATTGTTTCTTGGTCTGTTACACTGTGCTGTTACTATTTCCCAAGCTCTTAATAATCTTGATGGATGCCAAAGCGATGACCTAAGAAACTGAAAGAAAGTCAGATACATCCCTGAAACGGGCGAGACAAACAAAGCATTTGTCGACTTAAAACGTGGTCTAACACAAAGAAACTGAGAAGCTGTTTTAACATTGATAGATTTAACTAAAGCTTGTAAAAACCACTATTAAAATGACAAAGATTCACATGTAAAAGCATATTTTTTCAGAAAAATAATTATGTTGCTTGAGAATAAAGGGAAGCAACTTTATAAGATGGGTAGCCTGGTGCCCTCAGGGGGTACAGACTTAGTAT
>VUQK01038377.1:47514-58553 GCA_015106715.1 Bujurquina vittata | reverse complement strand
GTTATCTCAGGTGTCCTCCCTGGTGAAACGTATGTATTTATCCACTGAGTTGATGTGGTGAGTGAAGGCTTCTACTTCTTGGGTTTTGATTTTGACCCAGGTGTCATCTACATATCTGTACCAGTGGCTAGGTGCCATCCCTTTGAAAGAGCCAAGAGCTTTACTTTCCACTTCCTCCATGTAAAGGTTGGCTACAATGGGAGACACCGGGGAGCCCATGGCACATCCATGTTTCTGTCTGTAGAATCCATCATTGTATTTGAAGTATGTTGTGGTAAGGCAGAGGTCTAAAAGTTCACAAATCTGATCTGGGGTAAAGCTGGTTCTGTTGTGTAGGGAGTCGTCTTCCTGTAGTCGTTTCCTGACGGTCTCCACTGCCTCGGTTGTGGGTATGCAAGTGAAAAGTGAAACCACATCAAAGTATGTTGAAACTAAGCAATGTATGTTCAGTATGTATCAGTGAATATCATTTAAACATTCACTTCACCTCCAGTACCTACACCTAGTGAAATGTTTGGTAAAGATCCCGATAATACAAATTATTAATAATAAAATTCATTATTAAGTTTTCTCTGTATGATTTGTGCCCATAAAGACCCTGAATGTTATGATATATACAGTTATTGATGTGGAAAAAAATTGAAATGATCAAATGAAGTTAAATTACTGCTGATATTTTGGTTGCTTTTGTAAATCCTCTTTTTATTGTCCATTCAAGTATCAACTAATGAACTACATTATTAATGTCTAAATACATAACAGAAAATTAAAAAGTCATTTGTAAATGGATTTACTAATGCATATTTTATTACACAATTCATTATTGAATCACAAAATGCTTTATTTAGTTCTGCATGACTCTCCCAATCCTCTATATTTGTGTCCTTGTTTTTTCATTTCTCTAAGCATTTTGTTTTTGCAATTAAAGAATTTCCCAGTGGACATGCTTTGTCAGATTCTTACTGTACATTTGAACGTCTCTAAAGCTGTCCTACGGCCAAATGCAATAAATGCTAATTAGTTGGATCGTTTGCAAAGGGAAAAACAGTTCTGCTCAGCACATTCTCAAACAGCAGTCCCCACATTTTGTTTTGATCGTGCAGACAGAAAGATTTGTATTTCCACGGATCCGCAGGAGGGTGGTCTTTATCAACAAAGGTTTTCAGAGGCAGTGTACAGTCAGTATATTTCTCTTTGAAGATGTAGTTTGTCTCCAGGGTAAGCGGAAGAAAATGGATGTATAGTGTATAGATGATGTTTGTTACCTTTGTGCTTGTTACTGTGCGTGTTCAGCCAGTCTTGAATGAATGAATAAGAAAGAGAGAGCGAGAGCTTCGTGTTTGCTCATCAAATATGAAACAGCCTCTGTGGTGCCAGCAGCTCCCCAGGATAGATTTTAATTTTCTGTAATGCTGTGTGCTTGTGCACTGCCACCCTGTGTGTGTGTGTGTGTGCGTGCGTGTGTGTGTGTGTGTGTATGAGAGAAAGAAACTTGCCCTGTACTGAAGGACAAGGGCAATCTAATCACACGAAGGAATGTTCCAGGCCAGGCAACAGGCTGGATCCTGTCCATTGTGTTGGTGTGTTTTCATCAGTTTTTCCACGTGTCCTTTATACAGTAACAGTTTAAATGAGTTAAAACCAAAGTTATGTAATTTCTAATTTTATGTGCATAATATAATGAATTCTTGCTGCTTTATTCGGTACAAACACTTCACTGCACTGATAAGCGATCATAGCCAGCGCTAATTTAAAGGAGACGTATCATGCAAAATCTGCTTTTTTAGCCGTTAAATACATTTTGTTGTGTACTTTGAGTGTGTTCTTTTTGGGTCATTATTTTCAGTCTGTTCAGTTGTCTCTTTTCACTGTTACGTTTTCTTATCTGTTACGTGTCAGTATTTACTGTGGAACTGCTAAACAAATGCATGGACTTCCGGCTAACCAATCTTGTGAATCCTCCATTTTTTTTTCAAGCATCGATTTTGTACTCCAGTTTGGTTGTGCCAAAGTTGCACATAGGTAAGTCAAAATGTCCGGTTGTTGGGTGTATTAACACACGATTCCTTACATCGCTGCCCGGCATCAGAGCCTCTTTAAAGTGCCTGGTTACATTTTATTTTTCTCGGAAATGTACACATCAGTGGTCAAAGTCCTCCTTGTTTCTGTGCTGGTAGCTAATCGCATCGTTGCTATTAAACTACAAAAATGGGCTGGAGTGGAACGCTCTGTGACCTGGAGGGGGGCGGGGCGTGAAATGTCTCATTCACATTCAAAGAGACCGCACCAAAACGAGTTGCTCTAAGACGAGCCTCAGAAAAGGTGTAATAGAGGAGTCTGTGGAGCTGCAATAACGAGGAATTCAGAGAAAAGCATTACAGTTCTACTTTATATAGACCACAAGTGAATGATTTACATATGAAAAGGAAGGATTTTAAAAGCAGGATATGTGTCCTTTAAACCAGAGGATCTCTCAGGTGGTACTATCAGGTGGGCAGTTTTTTTTTTTTAGGTGAGGGGCAAATGCTAGTGTCTCGTGATTACATCAGACTTTATAAGCTGTAATCAGAAGTTAATAAACCTTCATGTTTTGTGAATATTTGGTGTCGTTATTCACCAGATTAAAACGTGATTTTTTTTATTTATTTTTTTTAGATTTCCCCTGTGGGCGTGTGTGGGATAATGCAGAATGACAGATTATCAACACAGCCCACTAAATGGACCGCACCTTATATATTGCTTATCTACTCTATCTGGGAAGCCAAAACACTTTCTACTATAAGCCTCATTCACCCAAACACACACATTCATAGAAGCGCTTTTAAGCTGACGCTCACACACTCACACTCGGATGGATGCATCGAGGGCAACTCTGGGTTTAGTGTCTTGCCCAAGGACGCTCCAACATGCAGTTTAGATGAAAACAGAGATCAAACCATCACCCTTCCAATTAGTAGCCAATCTGGTCTTCCTCCTGAGCCACAGATGCCTTGAATGGCTCACATGTCAGTCAGTGTGATTTCCTAGATCCAGAAAACAATCAGTCGTACTATCTGCCTCTGTGGTTCAGTTAAATAATTTTATTATGAAATGTGTGGGCACAAACCTCAATAAAATATAACTTGTAATTATACTTTATACTTAAATATACTTTGACACTTGGCCCCTCTGTGGTGGTACGAATCAAAGTAAATAAATCAACTGTAACTAATTGCTTTGCTGTGAACCTGCAGCTTTTTGGGGTCACTGAGTTCTGGGGCTCTGGTGCCTTTACTCGAGTTTGCTAATTGGCAGCAGAGCTCTACGACAAAATTACATTCAAGCCAACATTTCCCGTTTTGCTTGGATTCGTAGCTTGCATTTAAAAAACCTGCATTTCTGAGTTAATTGCAGAAATTCAAATTGCTCTTCCCCTCACCTTCACTTTGTTAGGCTTTAACTGAGACCTGGCAGAATCAAATGCAGACGCTGCCACAGATACAGAGTACAGTTTTAAGCAGTTATTCATAGTTCTCTCAGTAAGTTTGACGGGCGATCAAAGTTTTGGCAATCAGCCCTTAAAATTCAAAAAACCTGGCATGATTTAAATTTGCCCAGTGCTGTGTTCAAGCTCGTCTCCTCTGACAGCTTCCACCGCAGCTGCTACTGTCTCCAAACAGTCGACTCAGATTGGGCACTCTCAGGCAGACAGGCAACGTTTTGCAAATAAATGCCATCTAATTTATAATTGTTGACAGATTGCCAGCACGTTGCAATCAATCTGAGTCAGTCTGTGTCAATGAGCTGAGCTGAGCTGCGATGTCTGCAGTGCATGGGGGACTTGACTCAACTGACCTGCCAACTTGTTGCACACTGGTTGTTTTCTGGTTATTTGTGGAAGAATTTCTGTTCCAGATCTGTGAGGTTCTACCTGTTTAATATGAGTTTCTGTATTTGTAGACAGCAACAGATGGCAACATATTTACAATTTTCGCTGATTGATTACAGTTTATTGCCATATTATCACAAACAGACTGCATGGGATTGTCAACTTTGCCCCATTCAATCACAAACTGCTAACAAAGTGAGATCAGAAAGACTCCATCTTATTGAAACTGGCTCAACAGACTGTTCACACAGCTGGTTGTGTCACAGTCTCCAACCACTGGCAGTTTTCCCTAATGTGACTGCGGCATTCCGGAAAATGAAAATCAAGTTGAAGGATCCATCACACATCTGGAGATCAGCCACATTTTAAAGTGGGTAAGCCCATTCCCAGGACATTTTGCTCACACCTTGTATAACTGAAGGCTGAAGGTGAAGGCTGTCAGGCAGGTGAGTACCGTGAAAAAGACAAGTTGGAAGGTTAGACAAGTGGGTAGCACACATCGAGACCTGAAACACAGAGAGAACATCGACCAGAACTACATCCTAAAAAATCTGAATGCCGCCAAGCAGTGCATGCACCTGTCAAATAGATCAAAAACATAAAATTATAGGAAATAATGGGCACATTTTGTGTCCTCATCATAGATTTTCTTTTCTGTTTGTAATTGTTTCCTGTTATAATTGTGAAGCAATGCGGCATACATGAAAAAAACAAATATAGAATGCATAATACATGGTAAGGAACTCAGCTTACCATGTAATTATCATAATTTCATGGCACTGAAGAGAGATGAAGAGTAGAGGGAACAAAAGAGTGTAGGGCAGCAGCAAAGATCTCTAAAGGGACTTCTTTTAATTCCGTCGCAGGGCGGTTAATCTGGAGAGTTCAGGAGTTCATTGTTTCCTCCACCTTCCACTTTTATTCCAGAAAAAACACAACTGAATGTTCACCTTTTTGCTACACGGCACGTTGAAAAGACTCTCCAGCTGTTCCATCTGACAAGCCTCTTTTTGAAAGCCTGAGCCTACTCAGTGTATTTTGTATATGTGTAAAGCATGTGAGTGCCAGTCACTGATGCAGACATCCTCATCGTGTTTGACCCCAGCAGCCCCCTTGTGCCAATTGGAGCAGCTCAAAAAATGCCAACATGTGGCAATGCTTGAACTTCAGATTACTGTAATCCAAGATATTGGAGATATACAGTAAAATATACAGGTATTTTCCTAAACTGGGATAATGATACCCTTTTCACAGCCCATGGATTGCATTTTAAGATGAAACAAGATGTGTTGAAACGGATTTACTGCCAAGACGGTGGATTGGCACTACACCAGTAAACTGGAAGGTCACAGATTATGACCCTGCAGAGGCTCAGAGGCGGGTTTTCTTCAACAACTTTCTCTCTCTTTTTCACTTCCGGACAGCTTAAAGAAGCTTTTCAGCTGAAAATGTCGTTTCCACTTTGTCGGGCATCGCATGAAGGTAAGCTAGAGTGGCACCACAGAGTGTAAGCTGTGCATTCATAGAACTCAAGTGTGCTAAATCATCAAATCGGTGTTAGAGGTTCACTAAGTTAAACACAAAATTATGAAAAAACTCAATTAAGAGTAAGAAACTAAATCTAAAAAGTAAACAGTAAAATATTTAAAAACTGAGTTGTTTTCCAAACAATGGCGATCTATTGTTGCACGATTAGCCTAATAATGATGAAAGCAGCATTAAGGGCTGGGTGATTAGCTAAGTCCATTGCTGGGACCTGAAGGTTACAAAACCAGAGGTGACTAATGCAAGAGCTGAGGGCTTCTCGCGGACTTACAGCACGGTTCAAAAGTCTTGAGCCACCCCCCCGTTCCTTTATATGTTGCCTGCAGACTTTCCTCTCATTTCTTAAAGTGCTCTTGAGCAGTGGTTCTCCAGACTTTCTGAAGGTTTTTCAAAGTTTTTCTTTGGACATTGGCTGCTTTCGCACTCATTTTCATTCCAGAGGAATGTTTTCTTTTTTTTTCCTTGTTGTTAAGCCACTTAGCAATGACCCATGAATCATCCGAGCACAGCTCAAGGCATGAACTATTTTTTGTGTTCACACAAAGACAAATTAAATTAAATTGTACCTTTAGCTCTTTATTTCTAAAACAAAATGTTACTATTTCTTTAAGTAAATCCAAAAACTGCCAAAGAGAAAGACAGTTTGACAGGCAGAAAATCGTCGCCCCCTGCTGCCCCCTGGAGGTTTAAGACACTTTTGTGTTGGCCTCATGTTTCGCCTGGAAACAATCCAGTCTTTTAAATCCCGTCTATGTTCAAAAAGCATGGAAGGAAACAGCCCCGCTGTATGTAAGGCCTGGCAAATTCATCGTTGTGTAAAACCCCAGTTAGCCTTGAATAACTGCTCCTGCACAACAGGTCATTTCTTTAATGCTGCTGCTGCCATTAATCACCACTGTGTTGAACGCACAGCACAGTGACCTGCTACAGCTGCTCTTTACATAACACGAGCTATCTGAAATACAAATGGACTGTGATAACAGTTGAGTCACCGCTGCCAGAATGAGTTCACTGTTACCTGGAGGGGAGAAGGCAGTACTACATGTGCACCTTCACAATAGAGAATGGGGAGAGCAGAAGAGAAGGGAAGAAAAGAATTGTAGGGTTAGTGTTAGATTTCCCCTGGGAAAGGGTTATCATCTGAATCAGTGTGAGAGTGTCAAACTGAATTTAAATCAATGTATCCACAGTTGAAATTTCATGTTCCTGTTAGGCAGCAGGAGTATTCTTTCTAAGTAGTCTTCAACATTCAAGGGCGAGAAACAACACTACAGTGATACCAGCAGTTCTGCAGCCCAGTCTAAATTCTGCTGCTTGAAGTCCCTCAATTAAGTAATAACAACTGTATTTGTATAGCTCTTGTTAAAACACACAGTTACAAAGTGCTTCACAGTTTGAATAAAAGCCACATGCATGTTCCAGAATACAGACACATACTCAACCATGTGGTCTTCCAGTCATTCCAGCACACTCACACTTCCATGCTGTACATGCATTAGATGGAAACTATGGCCGAAGTGAATGGGAGAAACATTAAGGTTTTCAAAAATTAGTTTTAAAATAAGCCACTCTTTGAGCTGACTTTATGGGCTAACAAAACACCTTCATCTGTTTGACAGATACATGTTGCAAAGTTTCAAAGTTTGGGCTATACCGCCGCAAACGTGTGATCACCTCTGGTTTTAAAGTAAGAGTGTGGAACAGTGAGGAAACCCTGATCACATGACAGCAGAGGCCGACTGCTGTAAGGTCTCAGTAGCGCTGCCATATTGGCAGGAGCCTGGCCATATAGAGATTTAAAAATTAATAATAGAATTTAAAAGGGAATCCTGAATTTCACACCACAGAAGGGAAGCAAGAATAGGGATGATGTTCACTGCCTGCTTGTTCTTGTCCGCAGGCTTGCTGCTCCATTCTGGACCAACTGAAGTCGGGCTAAGGACGACTGAGACATGCTCGTGAAAAGAAACTTATGATAATCAAGGTGGGAGAAAATTAAAGTACTGCATTGAATGAAAGCAACGATTTGATTTTTGCAGTGTTTCTTAGATGAATAACACAAGACAAGCTTAGAGATGCGAGATTTAAAATTCACATGGTGTTCAAAGATGATACCAAGGTTCTTAACAAATTATTCCAAATGGAGCACAAGAACCTCAGCTTTACCAGAATTCAGATGGAGGAAACTTGGGGAAATCCAATTTTTAATGACAACGAGGTAGTTGCTGAGGGATGAGAGGCTTGTTAGCCTTGACAGAAAAGTTTAACTGTTTATCATCAGCATAGCAACGGCATGAAATGCCTTTGAAGTTGTCAAGTAGATGCCCTCGGTGTACCATATATAAAGAAACTGGTCTAAGGATTGAGACTCGACATACATACAGGTGGCAAAGTCAAATCTGAAGTAGCTGATAGGCAAGCATGATGAAAACCATTTGAGAGCCGTGCCAGTGACGCCAACCCAATTCTTTAATCTGTTAAAATGGAATGTACCTCTTTATCTAGGTGCATTAGTAATTTTAGTAAAACTGTTTCAGATATAAATCATGATAGAAAGTGTTCATCCAGGAACATTCAGAAGAACAACCTCACCCGGTCCTCTGAGGGAGCAAGGAGAAATCATGCCCCAAAGTAGGAAGGTCCCCACAGCATGACATATCCATAAAATCCACTGGCTCTAAGGGTCAGCGGTTCATTTTTTTCCTTAAACTGTCCCAATCCCGCACACAGACACTGTATATGCAGTACATACAAACAAGCATACTGTACGGCTTCAGAATTACACACATACATGCACTTTTAAATGCATTCTTTCACACACAGAAACACACATGCACGCACACACACACACATGCTGTCATAGATGTCGCCAGTGTGTGTGACAGTCCTGTCAACACCAGAGGCTGGCACAGGGAGAGGAGGAAGGAGGGCCGAGAGTCAGAGGCTCGTGTTTTGCTGACTGGTAATTGGCAGTTGCCATACCAACGAGGGAGGGCCAAACTCAGAGATTGGTGGGGGAGGAGTTGCAGGATGATTAAAAAGCCCTCCTCAGCAGCCGTTTCTCCCCTCCTGAGCTGTCTCCACTGTATTTCTGTGTCTTTATTTAGTCCTTCCTGTTATCTGGCCAGCGAAGCGGTGCTCTGCATGGAGGACGGAGGGAGGATGGAAGGGTGAGCTGTCAGTAGGACTGGTGGACAGGTTGGTCTGTTTCTTTACCCTGCCACGTCTTCTGTCCATCACTGTGACAGAGCTGCCTGCATTTTGTGGATTTATCTCTGTTTAAGACTGTGAGTGACACCTGGGAAGGCGAGGGGGAAACCTGAGAGAGAGGAGGCAGGAGGCTGCGCAAACCCCCTCCTCACCTCACCTCTCACCCCCTCCATCTATCCATCCGTCCTGTGTGTATGTGTGTGTGTAGATGACCTCTGCTCTTCTGTAAGTAAGTAGCCCTTCTGCAACTACATCCACTTACATTTTTTTTTTTTGAGACATGCAGACCTTGCAGATCAGAGCAGGGGTTCTATTGAAGCATGCTTAAAACATCGTTTCTACTTAGAAATCCTCATTAGCGCATAGCACACCGGAGGTCTCATTCAGTAGCTGCTGATTAGCCACAGAAGTTGTCAGTTTATTTTTGTTTTTGAATCTTCATCTTGAAGATAATTTTTTATACTGCTCGTTCCATTGCAGCACATGATGAGTGTGTTGCAAAATTGAGAATGCAGATATTGCAAATTATTTTTTGCTCCCGGCTCTTCTTGCAAATGCAAGGTCAGACTTAGACCGAGATTGTTTACCCATAATAAGAGCTGTTATTACATAACATGCTCTGAGCACAACAGGTACTGATATGAGGCAGCATTTTTCAGAAAGTTGTATGTCTGTGCAGCAACTGTAGCTTCTACGACAATAATATCTGAGCACATCTGAAACCCCTGCCTACTCCCACCACTCCCCCAACATCTCTCCTCTCTGATGAGCCTCATGTATTAGCATTCACATGTAACCTGACACAGCGATAGCTGTGATGTAATAAGGGCCGCTCACTCCAGTTTACAGCGATCCATCTACAAGGACTGTATACACTGCACTGTCTGCCCATAAGAGCCTACAGGTGTAATTGTGCGTGTGTGTGTGTGTGTGTGTGTGTGTGTGTGCGTGTCTGTGTGTGTGTGTGTGTGCTGCTTCTCGTTTCCACTTCCCTGTCCTACGTTGTTGAATCATGCAGAGTTCAGTCTGCAGTCGTCACAAAAATAACTGACTGTTGAGAAATTACACTTCTGTTCAAGTGTTGCATTTTGAGAACACTCGGAATAGACATGTTAAGTTATTGTTAAAGAGTTTTTAAGTCTTTGCAGGCATCAAAATAGCTTTTAAGACTCAGTTTCATGTTTCTGCAACTATGTAGTGACATAGGCAAATGTACAAATTGACCATCTGACCTGATCTCCCCTGCTCTGGTCAGCTATTGCCAAATTGTGGTGGCAGCACTAACCAGGCATTGCATGTTTGCCAGGCTTTGATTGTATCAACATGCCAACACAGTGTGCATCGGGCTTAAAATGATCAAAACACTTCAGTAAAGGTGCCGAGGCAAAATGTCCGCTTCATCCACTCTGACATTAACATTAGCTTGCGGTCTTCAGTGGAACAATATTACAGTAGTACTTGAACCTGGTTCTATGTTTTTTTAGACTTGACATTATCAAACCTGGTACTGCTTAAATTAATTAAAGTTGATGAAAGCTAATGTGAATACGTGACCGAAAACCAAGCTCCAGGCAGATAAACTGCACTGGAGTTTAAGCTATCTGTGTAGGTTCTCAGTCATCCAGGTCACAATAATCTTAAGTCCTTGAGTTGAATGCAATTGGACTTCTTTTCATATTCGGTAAGACGTTTCATCTGTCATTTGAGAGGCTTCTTTGGTTCTAAAGGTACTTCAGTCTGTGTAGAGTTGTCACCTTGGAAGCGTTCCTTACAGTCACTACCGTCAAGTGAATCGTTAAGGGTCATAAGCCAAGTTGTGAATCAAGGTGTGGCCATGAGAGAGGAGCAGAGGGGGGCATCTCTATCCACCGTGAATGACCATTACTAACCAAAGGTGGCAGCCTATGACACCACCTACCAGCCACTAGTAATGCAGTCTTGAAGGTAGCGTTATTTTTTTCTAGTCTCCCTGATTTTTCCTCATCCTCCTATCATTTGCTTTATTGAATATGAATTTATTGCTTGATTTAAAAAAATCGTACACTACCATAAAGACAACAAAATGAAAACTGTCTCCACAAGAACACATAACAGCCTTTGTTAGTTCCATGTCTTGTGATCTTATCATCAGCTGCTGAAGACGCTCCTATGGGCTGATCAGCCACTTTGTTAGGTACACCTATTTAACTGCTCTTAATGCAAATATTTCACCAGCCAATCTCCTGAAGGCAACTCAGTGCATTTAGACATGCAGGCATAGTCAAAATGCTGAAGATCATACTAGTCAGAATGGGGGGGCGGGGGGGGGGGTTATTTTTCAGAAACTGCCGATCTACAGCCACACCCCCATGCACAATCAACTGTAGGGTTTATAGAGGATGATCTGAAAAGAGAGGCAGTTCTCCAGACAAAAATG
>VUQK01038375.1:0-20862 GCA_015106715.1 Bujurquina vittata | reverse complement strand
GGTGTTTTTTTATTTTCTTTTTTTTTTTTTTTTATGCTGCTTTTGTTTTGTCGGTATTGGATCTCCTCAATCTCTCTGGTGTATTATCACACAAACACACACACACACACACACCTGCTGGCTTGTGAGAACCATGTGCTGCAGACCCTCATGTTGAACTGCGTCTGCAGAATCCAGCCACAGAGAGCAAAGTCAGAGAACTGTACTAAAATGACCTTGAACCTCGCCGGCTGATGAATATCAGGGATTACATGATAATCCACAAGCAGAAAGAGGGTGGAGGGAAGGAAAACCAGAGAGCATGCTGGATCACAAAGTGACTGCCAGGCACCGCCGGATTAACCTCCTGAAAGACCCCAAAGCAAAAGCTGGGCCCCCTCTGACCCCCACTGTACAAGCCAATGTCACTGCTGGTGTTTCTTCACTGCAGCCAATAGGTTTATCAATGGATTAAATATTAAATTAAACATCAAGTCAGGTTTTAAGATTAGTTTCTGGCCCTTTGTTTCAGTTTATTTGTGGCGTATCTCCTGCAGCAGGTTTCTTGTATCAGAGAGTGACCATAACATCCTAGATGTAGACTCAGACTTTCTCTTTTTGGGGCCCCTTGCAGCTCATTTACGTGTTTGTAATGTCAAACGCAGCCGGCCTTTCATTTCATCTTGCTTGGAAACCTTAAGCTTCTTTTGTAACTTAATTTGCTGATGGTGTTGAGGCTTAGCAGAGTTCACTGGAATCTCTCTGACAGAAGAAATTAAACCAAACTCCTGGGGAATTGCTCCGCTCTCTCAATTTGTGGCGAATTGCCAGGGGACGTGCTCACCAGGGCAACTGATAACCCACCCTTGATTCGGCACAAACAGTCCTCTCAAACACTCGTTAATTAGCTCCTGCCTCCAAACCCTTATCGGGCCTTCCAAAGTCTACTTGTAAAGGCTTGTCCTTGATTCAAAATGCAGCTGAACTGCGTTTCATTAATATGGCATGTTGGTGTGAGCGTTGCTTCAGTGAGCATTCAGGTTGTGGTTGTCCTGTTTCCTCTCACTCGCCTGTTTCTCATAATGGAATGGAAAAAGAGAGGAAGTCTGTGGAACGTCTATGGAGGAAATCCTTAGAAATGAATCAGATGACATGGGCCAGGTGTCCTTTTACAGTTACTGACTAGCTGGGCTCTCAGCCCCCAGACTCAGCTTGCATTGCTCCCGGACAGATTCTGGAGGCACAGGGAACGTCTTCCTGCAAACAAAGCTGCGCAGATGGCTCGTTAAAGCTGGTGAAGTTTGACCAAATTGCTTTCTGCATTAGCTCAGTTGTAGCTCTTCCTATGGCGGGTTTAGTTTTATTTGTTAAAGCGTCAAAAGTCCGTTTAGATCGAGGATACATTAGTGGTGACAAATGGACTGTGTGAGCGTGCGAGTGTGTGGATGAGGCTCTCGTCTTTTTAACATGTTGCTTTGCTCGATTTTTGAACAGACACCCAAAAACTATTCAGTCACCATTCTCATCCTCTCTGGGCGTTTCATCAGCACTCTTCGTCAGTTTTTAAAAGCTCTTGGTGTAATTACAGCCCACGGGCTCACGGTGGCCTGGACGCCAAACATCTGAGCGCTTCTGCAAAGCTTCCCAGTGTGGACGTGAAGCTGAGTAACAGGCTTTTTATAGCAAGTCGTCCAAACCGCACGGCTACATAATAATGACTAACTTCGTGCTGGATCAGCTCAGAACTTATCCTGGCTAATGTTTGGTCATATGATGGCATGTGTCTCTCTAAGTCAAGAGTGCACTTAAAAACCAGACACCCCCCCCCTCCCTTTGGCTATAAATAGGTCTGTTTTCACTCTCATCAATATACAAGAGAAACTGATGGATTCCCTTAAAAAAACAAACACAGGCTTTTGGCTATAAATTAGGGTGGCAGTGGCACAGTGGGTAGGTGCTCACCTTGCATCCAGAGGGTCGCTGGTTTGAGTCCCCATCTGAGTGCATGCTGTCATTGTGTCCCTGGGCAAGACCTAAGTGGGAATGTGTTGTGTGGTTGGTGTTTGGTGGTGGTCGGAGGGGTCGTAAGTGCGGATTGACAGCCACGCTTCCATCAGACTGCCCCAGGGCAGCTGTCGCTACATTACTAGCTTACCACCGCCAAGTGTGATTGAGGTGTGAATGAATAGTGCACGAAATTGTGAAGGGCTTTGAGTACCATGAAAAGCACTATATAAGTGTAAGACATTATTATTAAATTGCTAATACTACTCAGTCATATGAAAAATGCTAATGCCCATATGTGACCCAGTCGTCACTGGGACACAAACTTCAATGCAAGAGCAGCAAATTTATGTCAGAGTAATATCCCAAACCACCTCCTATTACCACTTTTAATTCACTTTTTATAGAAATGGATGCATTTACATAAATATGTAACTGTGCATACTTGTTCTGTTATTACTGCGGCCCCCTGCAGTACCTTCCCAAAAGGGACCGCAGCCCACACTTTGGGAACCACTGCTCTAGGCTAATATCATAAATCTGTGACAATCCCTTTAACTTAAAATGAAATGGAGCTCATACTTTGGTTACTTGTCCTCCTCAGCTGGTATAAGATTTATATGGTGGACGGGCTTTTCTTTTACTCCACGCGAGTATTTTATGCTGCTTTATGCTTTCTGTAAGGTCAGAGGGGGACGTGGACCTCTCAGCTATACTCAACATTATTCGGATCATCTCAGTGATGATCAGGGCCCGCTGTGGCTCAGGTGGTGGACGGTCCTGTCTTCGCTCCTTCACATGGTTACACAACTTTATGCACAGTCTGTTTCCACTTGTGTCGGAAACCAAAACTTAAAGCACTCCTAGCAGACAGCAAATCCAGTTTAAATGCAGGTCTTAAAGCCAATCACAGCATCATGAAGTTTCACGAGTCAGTGAACTTCCAGACTCTGAACATTCAGCACAGGTATCTGATTCTGCTTTTCCTCTCAGGTATCTCCTCCTCCAGTGGTGACCTCTTTGTATCACGTCCTAGAGAGGGGATATACTTATATGGTCATCACAGACATCCTTCCCACCTGTAGTTCAAATATTTTGTTTATAAGGGGCAGGCAACCAGAAGAATGTTACCTTAAAGGGGAGGAGCTAAAGCGGCTTGTTTCAGGCAGAGGATGAACTTGGGTTGAGTATGAAGGCCCAGTATCATGTAGAGAAGGATTATTTTAAATTACGAATAATGCAAAAGCTACTCTAGTAGTGTCCGAGTATCAAAATATGGAGATGAATGAAAGAACAGTTTTGCTTTAACAGATGTGCATGTGTGTGTATGTCACACATTCAGCTGTCGGCTGCGCACGAACCATCATTTCCTTCCATGAACAGAATCAAAGTGTCAGCGTGCCATTAGAGCGTTTCTCTAAAGAAGCCCCGCACTGGACAGTATTGTTATCCTTTGGGATGAGATGCATGGTGGGATAAAGGTGATCTTCTGGGACAGCAGCGATTTGAATTTACCCAAAGCTGTCAGAGATAAATGGAGCTGAGTCACGCTCGGAGAAACACCGGAACAAGGACAGAATGTTTCAAAGAATAATGGGGCTCATTTAAAGTCTGAACCGTCTTTGCATTCCCCCCTCGCCCACTTTCACTGCACACCGATGTAACATGATGGCTTTCCAATATTTGGGTAACATAAAGGGAAAAAAACACACATTTTTTTTTTTTACAAAAGGCTTACTACAGGTTCCAGTTTTAGTGATTAATAAACAGGAAATCCACAAAAACAGCAGCTCAGTTATAGACACACTACAGGAGTTCATGTCTCACATTTCACTGATCTGGAACCAGGACAAGTCAAGAAATGGGTCAGTATTGCTTGAATATTTGCTCCTATTTATACAGACTGTATAAAACATTGATGTCGCTTCTGCTTGTTAAAAGTGAGGTCAGGGTGACGCTGCCAACAGCTGCAGTTCCTCTAGCATCCAGCAGGGTCCCCACAGTTCCAGCAGGAATAAACATGTTTACAGCTGATACAGAAACTGCTCTGGTCTCTGTGGGTAATTCCCTCCTATAGAACAGCTGTACGTGGAGACATTCTTCTGATTGTTCACGTTATTTGATTGTAACAGGCCGTCCGAGAAGCCAGTTTTGCTGGGTGACCTGGCAGTGACATCCTGTTGGTGTTTCTACCTGAGTCAACACAAATCAGCAGGAACTGTTGACTGGTCGCAAACACGCAGGCATGACCGGCAGCTCTGAATGTTCAGAGGAGAGAGGCGTTCATGTTATTTTAGTCACATTCCCACAGTTTTTTGGACAATGGCAAATTTCCAGACCTCACGATGTGGCACCAGATAACACTCAGTTTAACACCTTAAAGGTTTTACAGAGTTACAAAAGTCACTTTTTCCCAGCTGAAATTTTCAGGCATTCAGGGCAAAAATCAGGTCTCCATCTGATGCTGTAATCACTCAGAATATACTGTAGGCTCCTTCAGATGAAACCAACCCATTATCAATCACTTGATCTCACACATGCAGAGCATACACCCACATGCACCCCCCCATCATCTCCCATCAGAGGCCAAGATTGCCACTACAGCTCCAGTCAAAGGACCGCTGCTGATGAAGAGACCACCCACTCTGCCACAAAGAGGCAAAAATGGGGGAACTGGGGCATCTCATGGCCGAGTTAGGGCTCATAAATACTATGAGACCCAAGATGCACAGCCACCAATCTGAATCTCCCAGCTGACTTTTACTCTCTGCAATCACAACCATAAAAAAAGGTTTGAAATAACAGAAGCAATAGAATCAAGAAATGTGGAAAACTGAGCGAGACACATTCATGTTACAGACAATTACCTCTGCACACTTTTTGTCTTTGTGTAACTCCTCATTGTAACTGTGCATAGATACACCAGAACTACAGTATGTGCCTGTTAGGACAAAACATAAAATAAAATAAAATAAAATAACGGAGCAGGGTTCCAGCAACAGTCTGTGGTGTTAACTGGCAGCCTTTGATAGACTGCTGCTAATTGAGCCCCCCAGGCCAAACATTTTCTGGGGTTACACAAAAAAAAATGCAAGTAATGAACTAAACACACAACTTACCTAATCAACTTTCTTAACGTTAGCACAATACTAAAAAACCAACAACTATTACATAAAATATTTCCCCACTAGGCCTACCACCTGGAATCTACATTAAAACTAATAATCACTATTAAACCCCCTCTTCAGTTACTGGTTGCAACCTGGAACCTTTAAAAGGCCCTCGGGAAGCCTGGGGGCTCTTTTGGCTGGAACACGGCTTGGAGAAAAGGTACAGGTAAGAATGTCTTTCAAGCCAAACGTTTACTTATTAAAATAAAAATCATTAAAATGCGCATTCAGTAAATATTTAGCTGTAATTTCTTGTTGACTTAACCAAAGCTGCCAAAGTAATCATCATCTGTTACCAGGCGGAGCTTCAGCAGTACCAGCTGGGAGACTGCCAACGAAAACCTACACACCAAATAAAACATGTCGAACCTTTTCATGTGAATGTGCTCTTTTACACAAGTTTAAATTATGTGTTCTACATGTAATCATTACGGAGCCTAAAAGCTGCAGTCTTCATGCTACTTATAGAAGAGTATGAAACAGTGACTCTGCATTTTTAATCACAGAGCTCTTTTGACTTTGCCAATTGTTGCTCCATATGGAGCAGTAAAGCAGGGTTGGATTTGGGGCATGGCCAAACTGCCGTGTGATCAACTCGAGGCTTCAGAACAGAAGTCTGCAAAACACTGGGGAGCATCGGTTTCTGATTATTACATTGCAGCCATGTGTGTTGGTGGTAAATGATTTGTTGCACAGCAACAAGTGTCAGAACAGACACTGATGGCAAATCCTCACAGGCTGTCTTAAGAGGAGAGGCTACATGCGGAGGAAGGCACATCTAAGGGTGGATTTGAAAAGCTAAATGCAATAAATATATAATCAGTGAAAAGCCTTTTTTGGTGATTGTAATAACAGAGCGGCGCCTCACAGGATCTCAGGGCAGTGAGTAGATCAGGAGCACACAGATCAGGGTTAGATGAAGTTAATGGTTGATTCAGTTTTTCTGATTGCGTTTACATGTTGAATGAATTGATTAATGCGGCTTCCATGAGCATTAAAGGAAGCATCTAGTTAAAGTGAAACTCGTACATACACATTAGTGCCTGCTGCCTCTCTTCTATGACGTCAAAACATGGACTGTATTTTTAAATTATGGATGCAGAGCAAATTTTCACTGTTACAAAATCATAAATTTAATTTTAAAAAAAGGCTGAAAATGATTGAGTAATTGATGGTGAAACTGCTGTGGGACATCATTGTTCTCTCCTGAAACGTGATAACTTTAACACTATTTAATAAGGACATGAAACTTTTTAGATTAACCCTCTGTACCCAATCAGGTTCTGTCCTGGTTTTACTCCCCGTGGGGTCATTTTTCAGAAAGAGCTCTGTTGAAGTACAGCTAGTTTTGTACTGTAACATTCCCCCTGAACCAGTGTACACAGTATATCCATTTGCCCACAGCTGTTACCGATATGTGGCTGGTTTGGTGTCCAACAGCCAGAAAAGGCCAGCTCTGAGGGTCTCTGTTTCACTGGCACAGCACGTTGTGAAGGGGAGGGTGGCGGAGCAAACCTCTATTGTTCCACTGAAGCGTGGCCTTGTGTTGCCATCATGCATTTCCTTAACCCCTTATTCAGCTTAAGATCGTGGTGTAGGGTACTCCCTGGAAAGGTCGCAGGGCTGACGCAGAGAGACAGAAAACCATCCACACCTAGAATCACCAGTTAAGCCCTCTAACTGCATGCCTTTGGACTGCAGGAGTCCAACCAGGACCTTCTTGCAGTGTTAACCACAGCGCCACCTTGCTGCCATTTTTTTTAATTAAAAATAATTTTTTAAAAGGGTAACAGTGCAGTGGGAGGCATTTCTCTAAATATATTTTAATGTTTATATTCTTTAGAGTTCCTCTGTGAATATGTGAGGTGGGCCATTTCTGTTCTGTTAGCGTTCTTTCGTTTCCATGAACTTTAACCTCAGTGTGCAGATTCCCAAATGTGTGACCATGTTTTTAATGAAAGCTTCTAATAAAAAATGCATCAGAGGAATTGGTGCATAGAGCTCACGCTGTTTATCCGCAAGTGATGACGTGCTGAGACCACAAACCCGAGCGGCTCCAGTGGAATCACACATGCTGCAGTGTAGCGCCGTTTTACATTGATGCTGTCTGTTCTCCCTGCTGAGTACACAGGTCGATGTGATGCTCACATTGTGACGCCTGTCACTGCTCATGTGTGTTGTGATGGTTCTTTGTCTATCTGTCTTTGCTGTGCAGGAGGAGCTGAACCTGCAGCACCTGAGCCCAGTCTTTGGGCTGCAGCTTCCTTCTCTCTCTAACAGCATCTGTACCTTTTTTCTCTTTGCTCTCCACAGCACCTACACCTCAGCGCGCCCACACATCCACATAAACACCACTGATGTCACTGACTAACATGCATCGCTTTAAAACTGACCCCATTTGCTTTACAACTAATGTTTGTAGGAACTGTATGGATTTTCTACACTCTGAAGGGGAGCTGCTCTGCTGTTCTTTGCTGTCATTTAGCTCATGTTCCAACAGCGGATGTTCATGAACTCAGACTGCTCTAAGCACTCAGGTTCACAGCTTTTCTACTTGTGGATGTGCCATTTTGTCAAAGCTGCTGGCATAGCTCACTAATACAGAGGGTGACCTTTAGCATCTATAAGATCCCAACAAAACACAAACCAGCCTCCTGCTAGAGAAACCTTCATATTAAACCTTTTGCCTTCGCCAGCCTTCCTGACTTGGACTTTGTAGGTGCCGTCTGTCAGCTCGAGCTTATTTTTCATTACTGTTTTGTCCAGAAACACTTTGCATGCTCTGCTGAGATGCATCAGTCAGTGTGGCAAAGAAGCACCACCCACCCACCTTTCGAACCTTTGGTTTGTGAGGGGAATCCAATTAGAAGAAAGTTGCGGGGATGGAGATAGGGTGGCTTTAGAGGAAGAGGAGCTAAAGGTTTCACAGCGAGCATGGACTGAGGGGCTGCACTGAAGCCCAGTATAAGATACATTATTTTGAACTGTGAATTGTGCAAATCTGATATATTGTTAAAATAACAAAATCTGGAGTTGATATGAACAGAGGAGCCTCACCTTAAAGATGCTCATAAAAATGCAGTCGCTGTTTTCCAGTGGATGCATGATGGGAAAAGTGCTTTTGTGGCAGCATGTTGTAAAGTTTCTTTTTTACCCAGACTGTCCTACCCCAGGCCTAAACCTGACTCTGACCTGAATCTTAAATAGCTCTCTGAAGGTCCTCCCCAAAAGTAATGACCAAATACGAGGTGCCTGCTTTCCACCATCATGGTCCTCACAAAGACGGACACACAAGCACACACACCACTGGACAGCTCATTTGTTAAACTCTGGGGGAATGATCTGATTTCCTCTCCTCCATCTCCTACTCGACCTTTTCCTTGTGTTTTCCAATCAGCAGCTCTCCTCCTCCTCCTCTCGTCTTCAGTCTAATTTTCTCTGCTTTACAATTTCCTCCATTGATTTTTTTTTTCGAGGGCAGCCAGTCGAGGGAGTCGGGGCAAAGCACAGAGTCTGTCTCTTTTAACTGAACTCAAATGAGAAGAAGAAATTGTCTTTAGGCTCCTCGATCCTTTCAGCTCACGAGTTCGTTCGCCGCACGAATACGACCTTCTTTGAGCCTGATCGGGTTTGGAAGAACTTTAATCTTCACTTCATTCAGTGCACAATGTAGTCACGATTAAAGTCTTACAGGTTTTTAATTGCTGTGTCCAAAGGCACTCTCTCCTTTCTTTGTTCATGACTCCCAGTGTATAATATTTCACTCTCCTATGCCCATCACAGTAAAACGAGCCTTTATTAAACCCTTAAATACATGACAACTACGCACAATACATGAGTAATACATACTGCAGTCTGTTCCCTTTTTAATGCAAGTTGCATTGCCTTTTATATTGTTTTTATACTATTTATTTAGCCTAATTTTAAACTGTTTAAACTACAGGTTTTATTAATTAAAGTTGTGACCTTAAACAAATGCACCGACTAATAAGTGCAGAGTAACAGACTAGCACTAGTACAAATTAGGATCTCAGAAAATAATTGCATTAAATAGATAGTTGCATTCAAAATGCTCCAAAAGGCTCCAACAGCACAAACACGGTCCAGAGGTCCAGTTCAGGGACTCCAGTTAGCTGAGGTGAAGCCTAGCAGACCGCTAGTGAGACTTTATAACCATCACTGCTCCCAACAAAACCAATAATATGCACATTGTGTAATATATAATATATTGTAAATAGTCTGGCCATCATGTACATTGTATATATCATTATTAGTAGTATTATTGTTATTATTACTGTTAATCTTATTTTGTGTATGTAGTTGGTGGGGTTAGGTTAACTGGCCAAAGGTGTGTTGTCTCTCGGCCTGTGACAGCTGGGATATTTTCTTTGTTAATATTTATATATAATTTTTAACTTTTAACTTGATCTTTTGAACATCTGTAGAGTTGCAAACCAAATTTTGTTGCACTGCGGAATATTTTTATGGAAATGACAATAAAGACCTATTCTATTCTGTTCTATTCTATTTGAGCCACAGATTAGATGGACTGGTAATCAATGTGAGGTGGGGCCAGGGGGGCTGTTTTTTTATAAACATCTGATTTTTTTTTTCCATCTGTGGGCTTAATTATGGTAAAACTTATTTAAAACCATGGATTTAATGAATAGTTGCTGCTGTCAGATCATGAGGACACTGAAGAGAACAACGTTAAGGGTTTCATGGCTTTTGTGGCTCGTGGAAAAAGACCCCCTCCCCTCCCCATACACACACACACACACACACACACACCTTCCTGTAATCTACAATTATCACCTTTGTCTTGCTGACATTCAGGCATAGATGGCAGTCTTCACACCACTTTTCCAGGCCAGTCACCTCTTCCCTGGGCTGTCTCATCTCCTTTTGTGAAATCAGTCCCACAAGTGCTGTGCCATCTGCAAACTTCACAGTGATGTTAGTGACTTCGTTGCCATGCACCCGTGGGTATAGAGTAAATACAGGAAGGGGCTGAGAACAGAGCCCTGTGGCACATCCATGCTGCCGTTCAGTGAAGAAGACAAATGGCTCTCTACTCTTACCTCCTGGAGAAGGCCCGTCAAAAAGTCAAGGATCTGGTTACACAAGACAGTGTTTAGACCAAGATCCCTGATTTTACTGGCCCGACTAGAGAGCACTATGGTGCTCAATGCCAGAGTCTAGTCCACAAAAAGCATCTTCATGAAGGTGCCCCTCCCTTCCAGGTGTGTGAGAGCAATGTATAGCTTGTGGGTACCATCAGTGCCTCTGTTCTGCATGAGGGAGGATGGAGCAAATTTTGGATTCAACAAGCCCCTCAAAACGTTTGCTGACTGTTGGGGTAAGAGCTACAGGTCCCCAGCCAATAAAACTGGTCAGATCCTGTTGTTTTGGAACAGATATTGAAAATGTCAGCTAAAACCCCTGCAAGCTGATGGGAGCAGACCAGGAATACTGCCTTAACCGTAGTTTGCTAAGCTACTAAATGTGCATAAATGAAGTGTGCTTCAGTGTACTTTTTTCACCTGGGATGGAACATGTTATGTCACTGAGCATCCTCACAACTATAAAAAAGGCTGGTATGTGTTGCACTCATGAAGCGCCACAGTTTGTTTGTGCAGAAATAACAGCTGGCACTTTGCCTCCATGCTGTCATGTGTCTGCGCTCTCACACACACAGGCGTGTTTTCACCGCTTGAGAGGACATCGCATTACATTTACATTCATTTCCTGCAGAATTTAAACCCAGTCTTCACTCCAACATTTGCTAGTTTTGTCTGTGGGGACTTTTGTGCATCTAAAGCAAAGGAGAGTCTCAACAGTGTGACTGATTCATGTCCCCACAGAACGAGTAAAGCACACAGAGAAACAAGAGGACGGGGAAATAGCTGTCGTCTCCCGTTCAGCAGTGAAATTGGACTCCTTCGTGCTGGTGTAATGTTACATTACTGGGCTGGACATGTTTACATATGGAGACACAGTAAAAATGAGCAGTGACTTCTACTATATATCATCTCCAGGCCTATTCTTATTTTCAGACTTTAGAATAATTCCACAAATCATACGTCATTAGAGACCCTCTTCCTCCCTCATTTATCACACTTTACAATCAATTGTTGAAGTGGAATTATCAATATAAAGCATGTAGTTGATATATAAAAGGTCACTCAGCCCTAGAAATGAAGCTTTCTGTTGCAGCGTTGGAGCTCAAAAACATCAGAAAGATCATTTAAATGTAACATTTGGTAAAACTGTTGAGGATTTCTGAAAACACTCCTTTTATGATGCGACTTGTGAATTTCTGACTCTTCTCACAGATTTTCATGATGCATATTAAACAGCCCAACAGTGATGATCTCTGCTTCTCACCCACTTACTCCCTCTTGTGTTCTGTTGCTATTCCTGTAGAGCAGCTCTGAGTCAAAAAGTCCTGCAGGAATCAAACAGGAAAATCACTGTTTCTACATGCAACTCGTGTCGTGATGAAACAGTCGGTAGCAACCTGGAAAACACAGCGGAGACCTGCAGCACCGACACAACGCTTTCATGCTGTAGCCACACGCAGGCCCTTTATCCTGCTACAAAGGATGCTCGTCCACTCGGCACCCACATGCAGCACTTTGGCCTCGTCTGAGTTCACAAACAGGTCAGAAAATAACTTCCCACCACTGACTAAACTCTCAGCACCGCAGAATCCATCAAACACAACACTCTGCATTGTAGTGCTTTTATCAAAGGTTCTTATGGAACCCCTTTTATATCTGTTTCTCATAGCTTTGCATTATTACTGTATAATGTGCGCTGGCCATACTGCACATTTATTATATGCTCATACTTTAGAACAGGCTGTATCAACAAAGAGGATTAAAAACCAGAGTGCATCAACATAATTTAATTCAAAGTAAATTTCTCCAAATATTCCAACACTGTCACTACATTCAGGTGTCAGACGTTTTGTAACCATTTCCATCACAGTAAGCTGCAGCCAACAACCATCGCTGACCTCTTGTAACATTTAATAGTTAAAAAAAATACAAATGATGTTGCTTTAATTTCTAGGAGGCTGGAATTCCTGTTTGTGATGTGTCTATTTGTTGCAGCTACAGTGTTGATTTGTGTCTGGCTGTGCATAAAAATAATGAAACTGGCACAGAGAAAACAATCTGCAATAACCTCCTGCCTCCTCAAGGTTCATTAATCCATGACTTTATGACACAATTCTTCTCATGTTTTACTGACCATTCATAACAATATTTCAAGTCTTTCTGCTGTCTGCATTTTATAGCTCACACAAACTACACTTTCTTTGAGTCTTTAATTTTTTAAAAATGTATTTATTTGGCTAAAATTCAACATAATAGCCATGGTGGGTTTCAGTGGCTTCATGCTGCAGTGGTTAAAAATTTAGCCTATCCCAGCTGCCATAGGGCAAGAGGTGGGGGACACCCTGATTGTTCATATTTATTTATTGGATAAAAAGTCTTTTGAATGGATTTATTTTGTTTTACAGATTAAAATTAATTCATGCCATTTTAAAATACTTTAAAATTGTTTAACCATCTGATTTAATGTCCTAGTAGATTGTTTTATTATTGCCTTTTTTATATGTATTCTATATCATGAATCATGATAAATGCGTCATATGCATTGATGGAGATTTTTTATGCATTTATTGTTTGAAAACATATTGTTTCAGATTTCTTGGATTAGATCTATCCATTCTGATGGAATTTTATTAATTCATTGTTAAAATAAATGTACTGACGTTTGGAAAATAATTGAATTATCCATTTATTGGCCAAAGTAAACCACGCCCACCTAGCGTTTCGTCCCAGCGCGAACTCAGACCCGTGCTCTCGCGGGACTTGGTTGCAGCATAAATCCCTCCACGGCCTCAGCGCTTCCTTTCTTTTTCCGCCCTTTAGCGGTGAAGGTGCAACAGTTTTCGGTCGTCCCGAAGCCGGGTTCATCCGACACCCTCACCAACCAAGCTGAACTGAGTTCAACCTCCATAACAGCAAAATGCCGCCCAAATTCGACCCCAACGAGATTAAAGTTGGTATGTTTTGATTGTAATAAAAGCAGACGCTTTTTCACAGCCGGGATGGAGTCGCTTTCCGCCGACTGCCTCTGCGGGCCGGGTGGCCCGCAGGCGCTCACAGAATGGTAAAGATGGGGCACGAAGCGCAGTTTAGGGCGCTCTCAGTGGCGTTTGTAGGCTTAATGGTGTTAACTGGATGAAATGTGACCGATCTCATGCAGGTGTAAGGGGGACGTGGACCTTCGTCGGTAGCATGCTAAATCCACGTGCTCCTCATGCTAATGCAGCAGCTTATGCTAACGTTAGCTTCCATAGCACGAAGCAGACCCATTTCAACAGGAGTCCTCCGAAGGGACTGAGATATGTAGTTCACACAGTTTCTTAAATTGCCATTTATTTGGCAACAATATGGCTGACGCTTATATTGGGGTAACTTGTTATATTACTGGTTGTCGATCAGAGTGATGCAGAGTCGGGGATGCTGCAGGTGGGAGCGGTTACTGCGTCTGAAACATCAACGTAAGCTCAGCTTGTGGACTTCTAGTTCCTTAAAGGCAACTTTCTCTGGAAAGGTACGATTTGGTCAGCTTGGCCCAATATAGCGATCAACGCATTCAAAGGGACAAAGATGAAGGTAATGCTAAACTATAATTTCCAGTTGATGAGGACAGTGTTTACGGCCCAGGTGATTGTTTTTTATTTACCTGCACACACAGTGAATGTTTGAGGCACTGTTAAAAATTTTAAAACGCTGTTTACATTGTCCACATGAGTCTGCTGTTCATCAGCCCAAAGTAAAATTTATTTATATAGCACTCTTCACAGACGTGTGAGTGGAATTGAGTTGTGACTGACCGTTTTGGTTCTGTCAATTTTTATTTGCGTCTAAGTCTTGGGCACTTGTTGGCAAGTAAATTGGTCCTTTTGAATGCTTCTGGCATACAGGGGTGTAAGGACTGACCATCCAGAGATCCAGGAACAGTGTGTTTTCCACCATGTGAGAGAGCAAGCAGAAGTCCACAAACTGAGATCCGCTTCATTAAATCAATGAAAATTGCTTCTTTATGTGTAGTTTTTGTTAGTGCTCTTTCTTCTGTTCCTTCACAACTGACTCATTTGTGGCTGTCTCTTTCAGTGTACATGAGGTGCACAGGAGGAGAAGTCGGAGCCACCTCAGCCCTGGCCCCCAAAATTGGACCTCTGGGTCTGGTGAGTACCAGTAAATGTTTGTTAGCAGCCTCCCGCCACTATGCCTGTCTGTCCCAGTGACCGAGTGTAATCCAGTGGAGGCTCAGATTGACCCGGCTTTAGGAAACAGGGCGGTCCAAAACCGATGGACCGCTCTGTGCCGAAAAGTCTGGAACACAAACTGAGACTTGGACTCTTTTCTGGTTCAATCAGCGTTCTTAGCGGTGGATTAGTTTCTCTCTTTTTAAGCTTTCAGCACATTTGCTCGTCTCACGTTAGTTTTTATTGCTTTGTGTCTGTTTTAATTAAATTTCTTGGCATTTCATTCTCCCGTTTAAGGAACGTTACCATAATGTAGCTCTGATTATTAGCTGTTTTTTAGTAAGATGTTTATCAGTTTCCAGAAGAGAAGAAAAATAGAAAAATGAAAGCTCATTACTTTAAAGGTATGCAGACCAATTGTGTTGGCCTCCAGCAAAGGGCCATTTTAAGGTGGGAACGCCCTGCCGTCACACCCCTGTGATTTACTGAGTTCCTCGTCTCCCTTCAGTCTCCCAAGAAAGTGGGTGACGACATCGCCAAGGCCACTGGTGACTGGAAGGGCCTGAGGATCACCGTGAAGCTGACCATCCAGAACAGGCAGGCAGCGGTATGTACACTGACTGCACCTACAGAGCTTCTTGTGGCTGTCTGTGAAATTCTTGTTCTGGGTGATGACCTCCAATAACACACACTGCCACTTATTTCATCAGCGCGGCTGGATTGCATGTGACTGTGTGTGTACATGTTGCTGTAGGTGAGCTCATTCTGTTTATTAAAATTTCCTTTGAATGCTGTTTGCTGAACAGATCGAGGTGGTTCCCTCTGCATCTGCTCTGATCATCAAAGCTCTGAAGGAGCCTCCCCGTGACAGGAAGAAGGTCAAGAACAGTGAGTGTCTCTGACGCACAAACACGATGAGCTCTCAGAGGGTTCGACTGCTTCACGCCCTTTTCTCATCTTTCAGTTAAGCACAGCGGCAGCGTGACTTTCGACGAGATTGTGGGCATCGCGCGCGTGATGAGGCCTCGTTCCATCGCCCGGGAACTCTCCGGTAAGATCTCAGAGGAACTTGGATTTATTTCTGTCTGTTTCAGTGCAGTTAGAATAGAACGCCTGTTTCTGTTCAGCCTCCCGCCACTATGCCTGTCTGTCACAGTGACTGAGTGTAATCCAGTGGAGGGCTCAGATTGACCCGGCTTTAGGAAACAGGGCGGCCCAAAACCGATGGACCGCTCTGTGCCGAAAAGTCTGGAACACAAACTGAACCAAATGAGAGATGGTCGACGTTAATCTCACACCGGCTCAAAGTAGTTTTCAGGCTCAGATTGAAGAAGGCTTCAGTGTCGGTTTTGATTTGTTACTTAAAAACAAGCAGCCTGCGGGAGAAAATGTCTGTCTGTAGGCTTTAATCTGCTTTGGCTCATGACTTTATTTATTTGCCCCTTATCAGGAACCATCAAGGAGATCCTAGGCACCGCTCAGTCTGTGGGATGCACCATCGATGGCCGTCATCCCCACGATGTCATCGATGACATCAACAGTGGCAAAGTTGAGTGCCCAGCTGAGTGAATGGAGCACTGTTCTGAAATAAATATTGTTTAAAAAAATGAGCAGCTGAACTTCTTTTTTTCCTCCCTTCATTTTAAAGTTGTAATGTTACAGGACTGCCAAAGTCTAAAACAGGTTTCACAAACCCTGTGGGTTTAATTGCCATTCATTACCTTAAATTGTGAGTTGAGGCAATTTTGAGAATTTGTTTTGACTTATTTTCTTAGAAATAGGAGGCAGGGCTGCCCGCTGTGGGACTGCTTGTGAATGAGCAGCTGGAAGCAGGTTTATCATGCTTGCTGATGAGCTGTAACATTAAAACTGTGTAGGTGGACTGCAGACCCCCAAAGCTGTCCCGTGGCATCTGTGGTCAGGGTACAGCACAATGAATAAAGCTCGAACACACCTGAATATTTTACTGCAGTTTTGTCGCCCCCCAGTGGTGTCATTGTGTAAGGTAGTTCAACATGAGGCTTGATGTGAGGTTTAACGTGCTGATGAACAGAATTTGAGTTTTTGAGAGGAAACCTGAAATAAACCCATCGTGTTTACAAAAATACTGATGAGCCTAAAAAGGTTTTTAGGAGTTCCTCAGGAAAATGTCATTTACATCTTATATTTGCTTTACTTTCCATTAAATATAAAATAATGACCCCTCTCTTTTTGGTCCAAGGGTTTTGAGGCTCTTGGTTCTTTGTCCTTGGCCTCTGCAGGGCTTTAAGCTCTTGAGTCCACAGACTCAAAAGAGTGTGTCTGGCCTTCAGATGAGGCTCGCTCAGTGAGGACATGAAGCTCACGATCAGGACTCTTAAGCAAGCAATCCAAACTACACAGCAACATATTAAATGACTGATATGGAGATGCTGTCTTAGCTCAAGTTTGGTCTTTTTTCAGTGTCTAAAAAATTTAATTTTTTGCAGAGAAAGACCTGGATAACAATAGCATAAGTAAATACTGCATTAGCGACAAAGGAGGTGAATGAGCTGTGCAGTTATGGATGGATGTAGACACAGTAAATCTGAATAGTGCCATAATCTTTCATTTTTACCTGCTATTAAAAAAAACCCCAACTCATTAACACTAGAGTCATAATGCTACCTCAATAAAAATCACATGTGGATGGAGGGCCGCTCAAATGAAGGTAAATTGGTTGTAAAAGATTTAAGCGAACACGATGAAGACAGAACAGCAGGAAAGTACAGCGGAGTCTAGACTCAGCTCTGCAGTCCCAGCTAGTCTGAGAGCTTCCTGCATGACTAATAACTGGTGTGGACGGGTGGTCTGTTTATGCTGCTGTCACAAATGTATCAAACCCGAATGAGTACACAATGATCCCCTCTGTTCCTGCACACATACACAGCTCAGGGAAGAAATGGACTTGAAGGGATGTTTTATGGCATGTGGCGACAATGCAGTTTGTAATGGAGCAATTTGTCACACACCGCAAAGTTCCATTTACACACAGGATCGTGTCCCAGAGTTAGGAACTACAGGAAGGTTGCGACCCAAATCTGGGGTTAGGGTGAACTAGTCCCTGTCCCGTTAACCCCACCGCAGAGAAGCTGGCCTCAGTTTATGGGGGCTTCAAATAAAGACGGTGAAAAAGAAGCTAAATGGGTAAAATAATGATTTCCAGCTGCTTCTTCACAAAAGCATTTTATTCTACTTTCCACAAATCCAGCATGGACGGCGTCTATGAACTGAAACAACTCTTCTGTCCTTTAGTTTCTCCCACACTGAAGCTGATTTTGATCAGAAAACACGAGCATCCTGCTCATCGACGTCCTCCCTCGATGGCGCCTGTTTCCAAACTCCAGCAGAAACCTCCACGCGTGCAGAAGAAGCTGCTGGTTGTGGTGGCTGAAGGTGACGCTGTCAGGAGGTGCTGCTCACTTCATGCCCCAAATCAAAATGGAGGATTCCATAAAGAAAGAGAAAGGAAATTTGCTTCAACCGTTTAAAAAGGAACATTCAAACATCAAACTGATGGGAATGTAAATGGAGGGAACAATGAAACACAATCCTCACATCAAACAGGCAAAACATAATTTATGCATCATTTATAGGGGCTGGAGTGGTTTTTGGTGCAGCATCTAGTTAGTGCTACAGAAGAGCAGCAAGCATAAAGTGGCAGCAAATTTAAAATGCAGTGTTTCTATCAGCTCAACAAATATCAGCAAACACAAACTGTTTGTGTGCGGTTTGTCACACGGTGTGCGAGCTGAAGGTCCAGCTGCTGTGTTTCCCCGAGTGAAAGAGAAGGCCACTCAGATGGAGAAGGATGCAAGAAAGAGGACAGGAGAAGAAGAAGAGAGGTCCAGCTCAATGGTCACGACTGCTCAGGGACATTCATTGGCTGGAAGCTGTGGTGACGTGTGCACTGGTGCTCTGTGCTGGAGCGGCTCAGAGCAGCTGTGGTGTTCATGCTCAGGGTTAGGTTACTGAATTCTAGCTCTATACGAGCTTTTTGTGATAGTTCCTGTAATATCTGCTTTTATCTCATTGAATTCAGGTGGTTGAGTCCACAAAGAGGTCTGCTGATGCAGAAAAATGCCATTTTTTACTGTCACACTCCGAGTGCATTTCAGAGCGTGCACTTTTCACTTTACCCGAGTAAAGAAGTTGAATGAGTACTTCAGCTTGTACCAGAGTATTTTAACTCTCACTGTACGCCTTCTTTTTTTCAGGCTTCACCTTCATCAGCACCACTGAGTGGCAGCAGAGGCTCATTCTCAGCCCTGTGTGCCTTCCTCACTGCTTTTCACACATCCTCATGCATCCCATGTACACATTCTCTACACGTGCACATCGTTTTGAATAAATCTTCTAAATGAATTCACATTTGATAGGAAAGTAAAAAATGTTTTGGGGAACTACTGAGCTGTCAGCAGCTGGATAAGAGATGGAGGGAGAGGCTGATATCCGCTCAGCAGAAATGTGACTGAATATTTATTTGAGAGCAGTAAGAAGCTCGTTATACAGACAGAAGAGCCCGACATATTCAAACAGACTGCAGCCGCCTCACTGTGCAGACATGAAAGAGAGCCGAGGGAGTCGGAGGCGAGCGCCGATGAACTGGATGTGAACTCTCGTCTTTCCACCACCTTCTGAAGGGACGGCAGAGCTCAGAGGGAGGAGGAGGAGGTGCACACATTTCATCTCTTTACATTGTGGCTCATTGATTCATGTTCATCGCAGAAAACGAGAGGCTGTGTTTATTTTCTGCTGATTTAACAGGTGGAACATTAAAGAGCAGAATAATTAATAATAACACTTTTGACTTTGGGAACGGCTGCTTTAGATGAACATTTTCACAGCTGCAGGGATGCAACCATGAAGGTTTGGATCTGAGCTCTCTGCTGCTGACTGAATGCTGGATAATCCTCCTTTTATAAAATAGGATTCATGTTTTTCATGTTTCAGTGTGACCAAAAATCAGCGACTGAGCCCATAAACTCATCAGCAGAGTGTCTCTCTGGGCCAGGGGCCATTTCCCCTCACACACCTGCACAAACCACAGCTATCGCACCCTGGTGGTCATTCAAAGGAATGCAGACTTCAGGTATTTCTGAAGCTCCACCCACTTTTTTACACAGCCCACGGTCTGCACAAACATCACATTAACTGAAGCCCTTCAGGAGGGCTTCAAAGAACTACAACAGCAATGACTCATCAGTGGTTCGCTTACACAGGGAGGTTCGATATGAGAACCAATCACGGGCCGCACAGGTAAAGGAGATATCCTCAGAAACAAGAATGACACCTGTCGTTAAGTGAACTGCAGAAAGGAGGGAAGGTCTCATTTGTTACTGAAGGATCTGCAGTTTGATATGGCTGCTGTTCACGGCCTGTGACATTGCTTTTGATAAAGTTTGCTTATAAAATGAATATATTTACAGAACAGGACTCCAGACGTGAGAGACGGCACTCTAACACCTCACTGATGTCATTTCTACTTCTCATTTCTTCTGCCTCACAAGTTTCAGATGTTGGATAATAGTGTTCATGCTAGCTGCCACACTTTATTAAATCCTGTGAAGGCAGCCTTTACTGACTGCTGCTGCTGCTGCGCTATTAAAATAATCATCTTGTTTCAGAGCTGTTCACGTGCACATTTAGGAAGTAGGAATGATTATGTTCTCTTTGTAACAGCACAAACATAAAATACATTTTCTATAAATACTGAAAAGCATGATTTCCTTTTTTATGCCAGTCAGAGATCTCAGTGAGGAATTCAGCGAAATGTTCTGCCAACAGTGGAGCTGCTCGAGCCAGCAGCAGGGTTTGCTAATGTCTGCAATGGCTGCCATCAGCTCAACAACAATGACGGGACACATACACACACACACACACACTGACCACTGCCACCTACAGAAGTTCTCAGATGATACATGTATCAGATGGGAACGATGAGGATTACGGGGGGTCATCAGTGACTTTGTTGGCTGGCGTGAAACCAACGCTCTAAAAATCAATGGCAGCAAAACTAAAGAGATGGTCATAGACTTCAGGAGGTAGTCACCCCCCACAGCACCTGTGAACATCCAGGGTAAGGACATCCTCTGGGATGTCCTCTGGATTCTGTGGTGGTGGTGGGTGAGAGGAGGATGTTAGTGAAGCTGAAATCCATCATGGACGACCCCTACCACCCTCTGCACGAGACCGTGGGTGAGCTGAGCAGCTCCTTCAGTCTAAGACTGAAACATCTTCACTGTAGGAAAGAGCGCTTTCGCAGCTCATTCATCCCATCAGAAGTGAGACTGTATAATGCATCATGATGTCAAGAATCACTTGGTTACCTTTCCTCCACTGCCATCACTTTGTCCACACTGTACATATACATTTTTATTTATTATCTATTACAGTCTCATC
>VUQK01038373.1:11887-44297 GCA_015106715.1 Bujurquina vittata | reverse complement strand
AGACTATTATCCACACATACACATACACATGCACACAAACACACAAATCACACACCCCTCACTTTGTGCAGTTTTAGTGAACGTGTCTTTGTACGAGTGTCGCCCTTACCTTCGTCCTGGGACATCAGACTCTAAAAGAGAGAAAGGACAAAAAAACAAAACAAAAACTGTTTGAACTTTTTTTTTTTTGTAAAGCAAGGTTGCACCCGCACACAATTATGTATTTTTGTGTTTACAACTTTTAGTGTCATTTTAATCATAATTAGAGCCAACACCATTACACTTTCCCATACACACGAATGAGAAAGTGTGTCCAAACTTTTGACTGGTACTGTATATATGTAAAGGACAAAAAGTTTTCTCAGCAAATTGTCTCCTTGTGCACTTCCAGACCTATTCCAGAACTGCTGCTAAATAGTTTATGGCAGTCTTGTTATGACAACCTTCCTCCAGTAGTTTAAAATGATTTTGGGCACAGGGACAAACTATAGGATGGCCAGTGAGCTAGGATTGAGTTGATGTGGCCTAAAAATGTGCAGGAAGTAGAAGTAGAACTTGCCATTGACAAACTGACCCTGGGGGACAAATCTACAGAGCACAACCCTTTGAATGTAGAAAAAAAAAGAATTAACCCATTGTGCCATCTTCAGTCTTAGAAACTGTGGCTCCTCCCCTGAAGAAAAGGTGTTGGGTGTTTGGGTTGTAGCTTTAGCTCTAATTACAACCGATGATCCTCAACATGAAAGCCAGATCCGTTTGAAACAAAAGCTGATGTTTGCTTACAGTGAATTTTGGAGAACTGAGGTGAAATTGAAGACTTTTCAGTGGCAGGACGTGAGTGGAGCAAACCAAAAGTAGCCACAGTACTGGGAACAGTACAGAAGTGCAGGACTCATCTTTGAAGGGGAGGATCAGTAAATCAGATGTATGATTTGCTTACTGATCATTAGAGTCATGAAACTTCTTTAAATTCATGTGACACAACACTTTTAATGCAGTTTGTTTACATGCTAATTTATTTAGATTACCATCAGCTGTGACCTAAAGCACAGCTAGTTAATGCAGGTGAGCTGTTGACTATTGAAAGAAGAATTGCATCACCTGAGCAGAGGTGGGGTACATTAAGTATCAAGTGATGAGGGCAGAAATATTCTTTCAGTCATTTAACAATGTCTAAAGCACTTCGTGGTTTTTTTTTTTTTACCTTCTGCAGGTCTTCTATCGAGCGTTCCGTCTCTTTCAGTCGTTCTCGAAGAACTTGCTCTTTGGCCGAGATCTGAGACTCTTCACTTTCGAGCGCACCGATTTCAGACTCGAGCCTGTAAACACACAAAAACACAGGAGAAAGGTTTCTGTTGGGATGCTGTAACAGTTACACGAGGCTCATTTACAGATTTCACTCTGTTCTCAGTCAATCTTTTGTGCATTGTTAAAAGAGAGAAACATGCTATCATCTGGTTCAAAGCTTTGAACGACAGGAAAAACCACATCCCTCTTCGACAAGTTTATGAAGGATGCTGAACATTTTAGTGTTGCTATGATAATGTCATACTGTTTCTGCCTTTTGCTGATCAGAGAACACCACTGAAGTGTAATTCAATGCCTCCTTTTAATAAAGGACTGTAAAGTCATTAGTGCCATTCTTTAAACGGCACCTAAAGTGTTCACGTAGAAGCACACACAGAATGCTCATGTGGACATTTAAGAGATGGATGTAACAACAATACTAGGAAGCAGTAAGGGAGGAGGACCTGGCTTCCTTATTTCAGGATACAATCCTCTGGGACATCAGGAATTTGTGAGTCAGTGTGTGTGACATCATGTAAAAGACATATTAAGGCTCATAACAATGCTAGCAACGATTCTCCCAGAGTATTCAAGAAGGAAAAACACAGTCTTTACTTTATGGTAAATATGCAGATAGAGGTTATGCATTGGGATAGAACAGCAGCTGGGCTGGTATAATGTAGAGAGAAAAGCTTTTTCTTTGGCTACATCTGTCTAAATGATTATTTTTTGCATAATTTTATGTAGAAGTTATTTATCTGTGAAAACTAGTTTCTTAACAAAATAATTGGTCTTATGTAACTGTGCCGTTAATTGCCACATTTTGTGGTGAGTCAGTGTTGCTTGAAATAATACAGTTCAAGGGTCTGGATATACAAAAACAACAGGGCCAGCCTTGCTACAGAGTGCATGTAACAAATATAGCAAAATATAAGGCAGCTATTGCAAAACCACTCTCTATTCTGAAGAGCCCCAGCATCTTATCAGTGTGCACTGACAATTATAATGCAGTATATCTGACTCATTGTGAAGTGGACCAGTTGGTGCTTGTATATTTATTTAGTTTAGTATTTATATAATAACAGTAACTTATTAATATTCTTTTTTTCTGTTGTCTTTAAGCATTTTCTCCCATCTTTACATTTGAGCGTGTTTGTCATTTGGAAGAAATGAAGCAGCCAGTTATTTATGAATATAGTAATCCTCTATATTTATCTCTAGCCTTGATGGTAGGAGAAACAATTCCTCAACACTGAACTTAGCAAGGACTGCACCACAATGTGTAATTCATTTTTCTAAGTAGCACACTAATCTTTGCGAGAGTTTCTAAAAATGATGATGTGAGTATGTCCTACAATCAGTTTGTCTATTTAGGAAAGAACAATGTGCCATATCACAAGATAACAACCTGGAAAAAATAGAATTAGACCTTACTAAAATGACCTTCAAGCTCCATATTTTTATCTAACGCCATATTTTCATTCACAGCTAAGTTGCTTAACATGATGACCTCATTTTTTTATACTGGGCTTTGGTGCAACCCCTCAGTTTAGACTATAAAACAACTGTTTTAACTCATCTGCCTTTAAGGTCACCTTCCCTTTAAACTATTTTTTTCCAAATTAGCTGCTATTCTCATATCTTTTGTCTAAACTATGAAAAATGTCAATGATAACACAGTTTGTCAGGCATAAAATAGTAGTAAAATAGTATTCTTGCACTAACAAGGTGATTCCCAAAGAGGTACTGTATTAGCAGAAAACATATATATGCATGTCTCGGAATATGAAGAAAGTGGACGAGGGCAGGACAAAAAGAAAAAGTTACAGGCCTTCTAAACCAATAGCAGATAAACAGTATCTTAAAGTCATGTCCTTAAGAAATTGAAGAAAAAAAAATCCAGTGAAGGCTTGACACAGGGCCTGAGAGATACATCTGGCCCTTCAGTTGATCCATCTGCTGTTCACTGAAGCCTCATTAGAAAGGGTCTCAGTGGAAGGGTGGCTGCCAAGAAGCCATTCTTAAGGAAGGGAAACAGGGAGAGAAGGCTGAGCTATGCCAAATTACACAAGAACTGAACTGAAAATCAGTGGCAACAGGCCTTAGAGAGTGATGAAACCAAGTTTTTGGTAATACAACAACAACAAAACACACGCACACACACACGATCGCGATGGTTTTCATTTGAATCATGCTACCATCTGACGACAGGTAGCTAGAGTTGGAGACACAAAAAAATGTTCATGCCCACCATCCGGGCAGAATGTTCATGTCAACCGTGGCAACATTGGAGAAAGTTCATGTCTAAATTAGAAACGTGGTGGAATGTTTATTTTAACAGTGACAAAATAGTAGAATGTTCAGGTTCAACATGGTGAGAGCTAGAACCTAACATAACCTAGCATATTTTTAAACTCCTTCAAATACCAGGGAAGTACAAACACAGTCTCTGGCACACAATAGGCACAACACAGTAAGGAGAGAGACACCCTGGCATTAGTGATGTGGGTGTCTGGCACCCTCTAGTGACCAAACTTGCCCAAAAGCGTGATCACTGAAAGAAATGACATAATAAGACTGCTTAAACTTTAGTTTTGGGTTATGGGGTTATTACACTGTTATTACCCACGTTTTAATTAGAAAGACTATTATGGAAGATGTCCTACCTAATCCCAGATTCTATATGAAGTCCAGGGACTTTAAGAACATGCCTTCATTAAATCATTACTCAAATACTGTAATATTTAGCATGTTAGTATCAAGAATATCAATCAAAAAATCTAGACTTTTAAAAACTGGAAATACAAAATTTAAAAAAAGAAAAGAAAGAAATAAGAAAAAATAATGTGGCTTATTGAGAAAGTGAGAAATGGGCTCAGGACTTCCACTCTCCTACGCTTCTTTTGACGTCTCGACAGCTTTACTATTGAGCGGCACTCCTTAAGGAGACCAGTGATGTCACTGTCCCTGCCTTGTCAACCAACCACAGGACAGTTGCCATGGATATGCTTGGGTGGGCAGCAGCAACTGCTTTCCACATCATACAAGAGGAGGAAGAGCAGACATCTGTTTTTATGTGTGTGTGTGTGTGTGTGTGTGTGTGTGCGCGCGCATGTCTGTGTGTAGTTGTGTGCATGCATGTTTGTGTGTGTGTGTGTGTGAACATGCATTCATGTGCATGCAGGCTGTCAGAGATACAAAACAATGACAGGCTGAGAGGATGAGAGAGGAAGAAGCTCTAATTACACTGTGTATTTATAAATGAAGCGGTACTTGAATTTATAGCTTTTCAATATGTAGATCAGTAAGGTTTGAAGGTATAAATAAATAAATACATACATATGTACATGTATAAATATATACACACACATACATATAAGTGTGTATGTGTGTGTATTTATGGACAGGGTTAACCCAGCACGGTTTTCAGTGGCAGGAGAAACAGAAAATCTCCCCTAGCACAGGGAGAACATCCAAACTGCACACCACCTTGGTTTCAATGGATGCCCCTCGTGCTCTGATGCAACTGTGATAACCACTGAGCCACTAAGCTATAATAACTAGTTTACAGCATACTTTAAGATTATATAATTATTTGTTAGTGGTATTTTAAGCAACTATACCTCATTCTGAGTGCATCCTGTGTCAGGAGCCTAGTTAAATATAAGGGGAAGTAAGTGACTGCAGTATGTAAAATATGTCTTCATTGAATAAGTTCTTTTTACTTTTGAGAACTCCGCATTAATAAGTACTCAAAAATATCTTTATGGCTTGTAGGTACGTAATACTACATCTATGGAAGAAGATTAGGGCCACTAAAAAAAATTAGGCATTGGGGAAAAAAAGGGGGCAGCCTGAATTCTGAGGAAAGTGTTCTGTTACAAACAAGATCTGGACATTGGCAAAAAAACAAACAAACAAAAAACAGGTAATGACCACTACTGTTTCCAGCTGAGACAAAGACCAAGAGAGCTGGTCAAATCAATCGATTTAAATGATAAATGAAATCAAATTACTGGAGAAGATACAACATGCGCATTCATCTATTTCCAGCTCTGCAATCTCTTATTTTTGGCCTTTTGTTATGACCATTTTAGAGCCTGCATACACACACCCACGCGGGACAGCCGTAACTCATACAGCTCTTTGATCCTTTCTACTCGAATGATTAACTGTCCTGTGCTAAAGCTCACACACAAAGTTAAAGATACAGTATGCTGTATAAGTATTAATCTGCCCCATTGTTTAGAGTTTAAAGGGTAAATTACAGATTGTGCACCAGAGAGCAACAAAAAAAGAAGCATGAATGAAAGCATGAAGTATGGACCCAAACACGAGGTACAGTTAAAATCCAGAATAATCCCAATCTTTGTTTCAGGCAGGGGTCGTACATGCAAGAAACCAGTCCAAAAAGTTACACATGGTGGGAGCGTCTGTATTGTGAGCAACAACAAAGCCACAAGGGATGCTAGCAGCTGCTGGAAAGCAGATGATCTGGCAAGTGACAGACTGAAACAGCAGGGTGTATAGAGTAGGGAAGCTAATTGGATAAGTGATCATAGGTTAGACAAATTTAACAAAGGTGATACTGATGAGATTGGGACAGCTGACAGGAAGCGAAACTGACAGGAGTGCAAAGCATTGGGTTTCACTTTAAGCTCTGATGATTCATAACAGATGGGTTTGCAGTTACAATGTATGTGGCCAGGATTTAACACAAAATTAAATAAGTGTGAATAACATCCCATTGCCTGTCTGCTAACTCTGGTCATTTTAATCTCATTTATGATTTCTGGCAGTGCTTTTTTGCTGATGCTTTTTGAGTCCAATGTGGATCTGAAACTAACAATTGCTTTGATCTAAAAGAATAAATAAACAGATTTTATAATTGTCGAGGGCTTTTCTGTGTCCAGAAACTAAAGAGAGTCCAGCTATGATAAATGCTCTTGAATCCAGTCCATCCTAACTTGGTGTGCTTGTCCTAAATATGTAACAGTCAGGGACAAATTTTGGACTTTAAATTAATTTTTCCAGATACTATTTTGGTGTGTAGAGTAATTTGCACAGCAGACACATTTAGCTCAAGCTAAAATGGTTAACATCTTATCTGCTGTTACAGCTGAGCTAAAAATAAATAAATAAATAAAGAATAATGTAACGCAGGAATATTTGCCAAACAGCTGTGTTTGACCAAAAGCAACTCACAGTTTTTTTAGAGCGTGGCCTCATCAAACTAAATTCAGTTTTAGATGTAATATCATAAACTGACTTCCTTGAAGGCGTGACCAGGGTGATTTAATTTTTCAAGGCTTTCGCTAATGTGCGATTGCGAAATGCTGATAAGGTGAACGCTGCAAGCTCCAACCGCAGTGGAATGAACTGAACTGAAATGTGGTTAAAAACTACGTGCTCTCATACTGCCACTGTGAGGCAAAAGGCAAATATTCTTAGAATGTTATGTAACATAATACAGAGTACTTCACTGAGTATATTTTGCTAAAGCCAGGCTGCCTGCTGGACCTCATGTGTCCCCATTCGCCTCTCTTGCACTTGCAGGTTTTCTGCTCTGGTAATTTATTGATAGTTAGACAACGTAAGATGAAACATCATTGATCCGTTGAGCAATGGGGTCACTGCAGATTCACAGGGAAAATTAAGGTTAATCGCAAGCACACAAATAGAAATATGAGATTATGCGCATGGACATGCGCTACATGTTTAAATAAACACATAAAGACTGCACTGGCCTAGTTTCTAACAGCTGCATAACCCAAACCTGCATTCCTTAAATGACCCTATTTTCTGATTTTTAAAAAAGACAAAGCCACATTTCTTCTTGTCTTGAATGTGTGGGAGGAGAAGCTGTATATAAAAAAAACAAAACCGCATTTCTCCCCAACAATGACAGCGACATCCACACAACGCTGTCTGTCCAACATGAAACAAGGAATAATCCAAAAGCAGCACAGTGTGGGTACATCTCAGGTCACAGAGCTGTATCCCTCTCTGTGTTTACTTAGCCCGTCCATGTAATGATAGGGATATCTGTAAAACTACCACTGCTGCCTCCACACTCTCTCATTCTGTCTCCTTGCGTCTGTGTGTTCTTCAGGCTCTGCAAAGTTCACTTTTTCCTTTCTCTTGTGTGCGCTCTCCAGGTACTGTAAGTGTATGAAGCAGCCCACACAATGATACCACTGTTGCTTTCTACCCCTTTGCTCTATATGTGATTTCCAGTTCAAGGTCAAAGGTAGACAGTTTTTGCAACATTGCACAAAGATGCTGCTGTTTTCCTGATGTAAACTAACAATGTGTTTACATTAGGCTCATCTGCTCTTTTGGATAATCTAATAGGGCTTTTTCTGTTGCATTTAATACTTAGTAGCACTAGCTTTTCTGTGCAGACAAATACAGCTGTGCCTCTTCTTTCTTTCTTTCTTTCTTCTTGATTTGTTCTCCAGTGCATGAAACGATGCACGCATCCATAAAAGAACAACTGTTCTGTCCTTGTCATATCCAGTCTTTAAAGTGTCCACTGGTGCTTGTGTTATTAGTGTAACGCCCATTAAAAGTAGGAAGAACAGGACATCTGGGCTTCTGTGCTTTTAGTTAGAGGACAGTTAGAGGGTGTTTATAGAGTTAGGCGCAGTTCTCAGGTTTATACCAAATTATAGCTTCACATTCACTTTCACATCTATTACTGTCAGTAGTGAAAAGACTCCAGTTGCCTGGGTTATGGGATACTCTGAGATGGTATCCTGGAGAAGTAAATATAGAAGCCACACCCTCAGTCTGAAATGCACGCGCATGTATACACACACACACACACACACACCTTCAGTGGCCTCTAATATCTCCCACCTTCACACCATGTTTAACTGTGTTTTTTTCTCATTTATTGCTGAACTATTTATTGAATCGCAGCGTTTCAGTATTTAGCATCCCGTTAGTGAAGATTTTGACTGATTGTCTTCTGATTGGATAATAGGTTGATTGATTAGTGCATAAAAGAGTGTGTATACAACAGAATGCTAATATGGTACATACAGTATACACCTGATCTGTGGTTGGACAGACCAAAACATGATTTAATAAATAATTCAGCAGTAAGCACGACTGCGTGGGAGTCCCATTCGATTAGGCTGATGAAGTAATTTCCTCCGATTCATCATCTGCCTCTCATTCAGGTGGGCATACATTTATTTTCCCGTGTTTATTTGTGTAAAATGTTTCATTACATGGTTTTAAGTTTAGGCTTTGTGTGACTAAAGACACTCCTCAGACACCCACACACAAGCTCTGTGGTTTTATTTTACCCACTGGAAAAGATTTCTGAAAGCCTTGAGACTTTAATACCAAACAGCTGAGCTCCTCTTAAAGCAGTTTTCAGCAGCCATCTGACATCCTGATTCATAATACTATCTATCTATCTATCTATCTATCTATCTATCTATCTATCTATCTATCTATCTATCTATCTATCTATCTATCTATCTATCTATCTATCTGTCATATACAAAGTGAAACAAAGGATTAAGATGCGAGACAACAAGGCAGTTTCCAACTTCCTCATTTAGTCCCAAACTTTCTGGGAATCAAGAAAAGTATGGCCTTCAGGATTTTCTGGCTCTCTGTTGCTGCTTTTGCAGCTAACTGCGGTCGGTCAAACTCGGGGTGTATTTTTAGGATTTGACTATGCAGAATTAAAAAATCTCCAATGCCTCACAGTTGTCTCGAGAGTTTGACTGTCATTTCTGAATGCTGTGCAATGCTTCTTTCCCGTGTTGCAGACATTAATAAAGCTGGAGTTGATTTAGCTCAAAAGGCTGCTCTGTTGGAAAGTGAAACCAGACCACAAACACATAAGAGCGTAACACGGTTAATGCTAATCTTTCCAGTTTAATTGCTTTTGCAAGTAATTAAAATCATGAACTTCAATATTTTTGAAAGAAAAAAAAATCAGACAACAACTCCATTGAGCCGCAGCTGAATGAAGTGATTCACATGAGGCAGCTTTACAATTACAACTGTACTCTGGCCTACAAAGCTGTCTCTTTGACCATTCACGGTCATTCTGTTTATAGAAGCACGAATGTTATCCTGGAGTTCGTGACAACACTTCATGTTGAAGTTATTTCGGCACTAGCGATAACCTACGGTAGCTAACAGACTCTCTTTCATGCAGGGATTTGATAAATGAGGCAGAGTGCGAGCCGGACTCACTGATGCCAAATTCACCCAGAGCCTTTCCTCAGGCCTGATTTTCAGAGCGTGCTCTGATCTCCGTCACTCAGATACAAGAGCTACGAGATAACGACTCTGCACTGATTAGCTTTTTCAGGCCATCATCCGCTACATTGCTAAGCTTTGCTCTTTATGAATTCATATCAGTTTTTGCTTGCAGAATGCTCTGTGTGGAGACATTTTTTCCTCTTCTTTTTTTATGGAAAGACAGCATTAACAGTTTCCACTGCTTCATGCTTCGTCCTGTTTGTCTTCCCCTAATATAAAAGGGGAAAACCCTATTTTCTCTTCAGCATTTTGAAACATTTAAGAGCTGTGTTTCTGTACTATTAAACATGCATGCATTATTAGGCAGTCTTTCCAGGTCCTGCCAAATATAGAGACATCAACATTATATTAACTACATCTTGTGTGAAGATACTTTTGCACTTTTATTTTATAGCTAGAAGAAATTTTTGTGCAGGAGAAGTGTTTCTACTTCACTACTACAAATCAGATAAACCTTCTGTTTTCTGCTGCCTTCTCTCTTTCTCTCTCAGGGAAAACAAGCTGCAGCCCCACCCCAATCTCACACCCAGCATCACAATAGCAAGCACTGGCTGGCATTTTATTCATGATCTCATGCCCCGGCTTCACCAGGGAATAAGTGACTATCTCACAGAAAAACTTGATGGGAATCAGGAAGCTCCTCCCGGAGAGACAGTGACAGGAAGCGCAGGCAGAAACACATCACTCTCTCCTTTGATTCTTTAACAGTATCTCACTCTCTTCCTCCTCTGTCCCTAAATGTGCAGTGAGAGTATTTTTGTGCTTAGTCTGTTGGGATGCAGGATTGAGGCTTTAAATATAAATGTCATTTAAAGTATATGACCGTTTATGTTTGCAGAGATTGATATCGCTTTCTACAGCTGCTTTTTTTTTAGTGTGTCCAGTGTGGACCCTGTGGATTAGATGTAAAAATGGCCCTTATATAAGGACTTTACATATGGCTAGAAGAAAAGCAGAAAATGCAACTGATATTTTTGGAAATAAATCAGTCAAGGCTGCAGAGAGGGAAAAAGAAAAGCAGGAGCTTAGTATTAAAAACAGATGTAACAAATTTTGTTATTATTGATGTAATCTGCTGCTTACATCTGTTCAGCATCAGATCCACCTTTAGTACGATCAAACCTCAAATGTATTACATCCTAAAACTTATTCCGCAATGAAATATAATCAGCAGCAATGCCAAAATGAGCATGAGGAGCGAACCAAACCCAAGCCTCGTTGCTGCATGTGTTGTACCTGTGTATCATGTCTTCCAGCCTCTTCCCATGTTCCTCATCCTGTTCCAGCTGTTTCCGCCGTGCCTCCTCTTCTTCGACTCCCATTCCCTGGAGGAGCCACCGCTCACGCATGGCTTTGGACTGAAGACACAAAGACATGCTGATTTTAGTTCACTCAGTGGCTCAGTCACCCTACAGGATGGCAACCTCCGTTTTACTAGAAAAAAAATCAGTTGATGATTCTATTGGGTTTTTTTTTTTGGCATCTGATTGCAAGTAGCTCAGCGTACAACACCCTCAACTGGGTGACCACTTCAGTCACATAGGTCTCCTGGTGGGAAGCGATGCATCAACAAGCCGCCAGGTTGCAGTCACTCTCTGACAAATTGGTGAAAGTTTGCAGATAATCCCTGTCTAATTTATAAACTGATCTGCGACTTGTTTCTTTGCAAGACTAAACTGGTTGCCAACTAGCTGTATTCTGGTTTTATATAAAATCAAGGTTGCAGCTATTCTGTAGCAATTATGTCACTATTTGTGGAGGAATTTCTGAATTTCTACACTTTGCATGTAATTGCCATCTTGACCTCATTCATTTGCAAACTGATAGCAGACTGACTCCAACGTCTTGCCATTTTATTGCTGTCTTGATGCACCAAAGTCACTTTGATGAGACTAACTATCTGTAGGTGGTCGCAGACTTCGTCCCAGTCTTCAAAGCAACCTTTCCAAAGCCAACAAGATCACATGTTAATTGCACACCTTGGCAATAATTTTGGTCGTCCCATGGTCGCCGACCACTGTTTTCCTTAGTGTGGCATTGGTATAAAGGAATAGTTTCACATTTTGGGATATCTGCCAATTCAATTTCCTGTCTAGAATTTGATTAGAAGATCATGATACTGCGACTCCACAGACGATTAGCTTAGCATAAAAACTGAGATTGTGGCAAACAGCTGGACACCTAGAAACATTGGATGAAATTCATTCACTGGACTCCAGAGCAGACAACAGAAAATGTAACACAGACTTATTAAAGCACAAGGAACTCTTACTGCTGTTGCCACTGTTGTTGTTGTGGTAGTTGTATCCCAGAGTGCAAATTGACAACATTAATGTGCTTTATTAGACCAGCAGTCTAAGCTCCAATGGGATCAGCCATTAATGCTAGGGAAAAGCTACAAAGTGGCATTTAATCAATTAATAATTGACACAATGGTTGTGATTTTGCTTCTGTCAAATCAATACAGTGATTAACTGTTAGCTCTAATAAATGGCAGCCACTTTGGAGGTCCTCAGCTCAACAATGAGTATAAACAGCTGATAATGTCTTTATTAATTAGAACTAATAAAACAACACTGAATTCCAACTTTACACTTTTTACACACAGGTTCTTTAACATCTAATGGCACTATAGTCTTCTCAAATGACCAAATCATAATATTTGGAGCACAAAAGGTTGTCAGTCTGTTCAGATTGTGCACATCAATGGGAAAACTGCATCACTCAACAAACACATATCTTCTAGCCTCTCTGTGTTACTGTATTTTTGTTAAACACACTGTTATCTGCCACTGGAGCACCTTTATGGGGGCTAGATTTCTCTAATGAGTGCCGAGTACAGTTAGAACAAATAACCAAACATGTAGGAGTTTTTATGTAACACAGAAACCCTGAATTCAGCTGCTGCTCGTAGGAAACTACTCTTTGTTAAAGGCCGATCCCTGAAGCCCAGGCGTACTACAGTAACCGTTCTCCACCATGTAAACAAAGTTATTTTGTTATGAACACACTGACATTAAAGAATTTTGTCGGCGGAAGATCACCGTGGATAGATAAGGCTGTTTTCTTCATCCAAGAATGTTTTTCTATCAACTTTAACAAATTTGTTCTTCTTAAGTTCCAAAAAGGTAAAAAAAAAAAACAAAAAACAAATAAAGTGCATTCACTAGGAAGATGCTGCGTTTCTATTAAGCTTTACTTAACAAGCAGTTTAGTGAAAATTCACCCTTTGATCATTTTACTGCTGTGCAAAGAGACAGATGCTATTTTGGTGCACAAACATTCCTCAGAGGCTGCATGAAGTCATATCATATTAGACAGGGATAAAGAATAAAGCAGATTTTCTATTCTCTCACAGTACCTCTACCCTGTTTAAATGATTTGGAAGATGCTAATAAGCTAAAGAAATAATGCTTGTTTCGCTTATAATAACAAAGCCAACAACTTTATTCTCTCTTTTATGGCATCTTTATAGCATGTCTGTCTCAAGCTTTGTCTCAGAGCTGTATCAGGACGTACAAGTATTCCATATAATAGACGCAGTCACTTCAGCCACGTGTTTATATGATGGATAAACAATCTAGATTAGGCCTCACATTAAACCTCAGGTCTATTTGTCTGGCTCATGCTGCATTAAACACAGAAAATCACCAAGGGTGCCAATCTTCTCATCACACAGGCGGGCCTGGATTTCTTTAATGTTTTATAGATAGTGCCAGAGCTCTGTTTATGCCACTAATGTCTCCGTTTCTGTCTGGAGCTCTGTTTTGTTACCAAAAGAGCAGAACACTGTGATTCACCTTTTGGCTGTTTACTGTCAAACTGTTGCTTGGCTGGAGGTTGAGGAGCTCCCCCCCCCCCCCCTCAAAACAAACACACACAGACACACAGACACACACACTGAGCTGTATTAATAGTTCAAAACCATTTTATAGCACCTGCTGTCAGAATTTGTTTGTGCAAATAGGTGATTGCTGCCTGCCCACTAAGTGTAGCTGATGTCACATATGTTTTCACACATGCACTAATTCTCTAATGCAGAGTTGTAGGATATATTATGCACACACCAGCCACTTTATTAGGTACATGTATTCAACTGCTTATTAATGCAAATATCTAATTAGCAAATCGTCTGGCAGCGAGTCAGTGCATTTATGCATGCATAGTCATAGTCAAGACGACCTGCTGAGTTTCGCACTGAGCACCAGAATGGGAAAGAAAGGTAATTTAAGTGACTTTAACGTGGCATGTTTGTTGGTGCCAGACAGGCTGATCTGAACATTTCATAAACTGCTGATCCGCCTCACTGAGTGCAAATTCTGTCAGCTAGGAACAGTTGATTTCTGCTGTGACACTGAGATGGAAGGGTCGGAAACAACATGTAAGTATGTATCAGTCATGCCTTGTATCAACAGTTCAGGCTGCTGCTACTGCTGCTGGTGGTGTAATGGTGTCGGGGATATTTTCTTGGCACACTTTGGGCCCCTTAGTACCAGTTAGGCATTGTTTAAACACCACGGCCTGCCTGAGGACTGTTGCAAACCATCCCTTTATGACCACAGTGAAGGAAAAAGGGGGTTCAACTAGCAAGTTGTACTTAATGAAGTGTGCAGATATTTTGAAACGAAGTTGCACAACCTGATTGTCAGCTGAACCGAACAATTTAAAAACTATGTGCACTAAATTGTCCATTCCTGTACTGCAGTTTCACAAACATTAGTCAACTTTTAAAGCAAACAACTAGTTTCAAGTTGATTCCATATGACAAATCAAGGTCACAGCAGTATTCTGTTTATGATTTAGAAACCATCAGAGGAGGCTGCTCGGCTATATTTGTGCCTGACATCTGACCACCACTGTGGTTTTTTCAATACCATGATAAATATATAATAGTTTTCTGTAGCATTTAAAGCTATCAAAAAAAAAAGAAAAGAAAAAAGAAGCATTGGTGTCCCCTGAGAACCACATGACTCTTTGCTTCTCTCTCATGCTGTTTAAGAGACTTTCCATTTCCTGTTGAGCTCTGACACACAGCCTCTGAACTTGACTATTAAAGGAAAGGTCTCAGGCTGTTATGAATGTCTGTGCTTTTCATCAGAAAGTGAAATAACCAATTTATCAAAAATACATAAATGCCAGGAGGAAAATCCACCATGTGTTAAGGAGGCACTGCTTTAAAAAGAGAATTCATGGTCAAGGTTAAACTCTGCTCTGAAATCATCACGGTTTACAAAGTTCCAGGCTCATATCAGCGCCTCCATTGAGAGGCTTGAATCACGCAGCACAGAGGTCCTTATCAAATCTCTGGGCTCTAGTTCCCGTTTCCTCTCCCAAGCCACTGTGTCTCCAGAGAGCCCTCTACAAAGCCTGCTTCATGCTGCCCGGGAGCGTGGCACTCAGAGGTAATGGCCATTAAATGGAACTTTGTGACCAGATGCTGATTAGATCTGAAGTTCAAGCCTACTGGTGTTGTATGAAAGAAAAGTAAATAGATCATTATAGTGGAGGTCAGTTGGGGCTTGATTCTGGAGATAGAGCAAACATATTCAGATTAAGGTCCATTCTGACCTCTCTTGGTTCGTCATTTGTCTCCAGTGAGCAGAAGATAGAGGGATAATAGAGTTGTGATGACTTTTGATTCAATCTAAAGGAATTATGGCCATTTACAGCTGGCTCCAAATGTGAGTTGATCCAATTGTGAGGTAAAATTCCCAATTTTACAGCAGAAAAAGAAACGCTTACAACTTTGTGCAAAAATTGATTTTTACGTCACTGTCTGGGCATGATGTTTTTTTTTATTTATTTATTTATTTTTAGCAAAAGTGAAAAAACGGAAGAGGGAGAGTAGAATGTTCACTTCTAAAGTGGAAACGTGGCGTAATTTTAACAGTGATAAAATGTTCACGTCCAACATGGCAGAATGAAAAAAGTGGTTTAAAGACAGTCGGCAAGTTATGTCAGTGTATCAAGAGGAGGCTTTTAAATACTTAGCATAAGTTACTAGAAGTAAAAGAACAGCTCTCTGTTCTGCAAATGTGTGCTGTAGTTACAATATAACAAATCATAACAAGAAAAATAAGGGAACTTGTAATAAAAATGTGTCTGCATATACCTTACAAAGAATATACCTGCACCCCTGGTTATAGCTGCTAGACTTCAACAATCTCTGTATTGATCTGAAGTTATGTGGCTTTAGTGTCAGCTAATATGGCGTCAATCTGCTTGTCAACACTCTACTGTCTGCTCAGCTGTGAACAAGACCCCGAGATAATTAAACTCCTCCAATTGGGGCAGCAACTCTGTTCCAGGGGTGGAGTGGGCACTCCACCCCTTCCCTGCCTGAGACCCATGTCCTCGGACTTAGAGGTGCCAATTCTCATCCAAGAAGCTTCACACTCGGCTGCAACCTGCCCCAGTAGAAGCTGGAGGTCATCATGCGATCAAGTCAGAAAGCAGCCCCCACAGGACACCTTGAGAGACATGGTCAAATTCTGTCTTTGAGTCCACAAAACACATTTAGACTGCTTGGACAAACCCCCTTGCATCCTCGAGAGGATGTCCTCTCGAGCAGCCCAGAAACAAGTATGTGGTGCCAACGTCCATTTTTTTTATATATAGTGTGTTAATCTCATCCAAGTTTCATAGTTCATTTTTGTCATTTCCAAAGAGCCTAATTCAAACTCAGCTGAATTACCACTAAAATTTGGTAACATACTAAAGGTTGCATTTAAAACAGGCATTTTGCCAGTTTCTCCTGTTCCTTTAATGTTAGGTTTCTGCTGTGTTGCACTGATAAAACAACAGTGGGTATTAATCTAAATGTTAGTCACTGCAGTAGTCTGAAATGTCAGCAGTTAATGTTGTGTGTAATTTGTTATGATTATTAGTTTCAGTGCCAAATAACTCAGATCAGGTCAAAAAAGAAAAGAGACATTAATAAGAAGAAATGACTCATCAGCAAACACACATTCACAGACATTTTTTTACATATTAAATATGCATATGCTCATAACATTTCTTGTGACCAGCAGCCTTTGCAATGAGCTCTAACTGGAGATGTGGATTCTTGAGAGAACTCAAAACCATATACATGGGTTAAACCCTCATTAATGGCTCAACTGCACTGCGCGCTTTAATGGAAGTGCACATGGCTTGAATCAGTGTTTTTGTTTTGCCCATATTCCCATAAGTGGGTGTTAAATGCTGGAAAACACTGGAATGAGGAATCAAACTTATTTGATAAAGGATTCATTCATGCCAAGCGCGTTTAATGGCTCTAGTTAGAGAAAAGAACGCATTTTTACTGCAAATATTAAAACTGGTTCCCATAGATATTTGAGTACCCACAGCTATTCTCTTAACCACCCTGCAACTGCGCTGCACTTAGGGCTGCGGGATTTTCCTAATATTGCCTTTTGAAGTTAAAGCAATTATACATTACCAGTGCAGCCCCGTATTTGCTCATGCACGCATTTTATAAACACGATGACAGCATTGAACTAAAAGTTTAGTGACATATAATTTAAACAGCGTCATATTGTGTGTGTCACAGCGTGAAACTTATGGGATGCCTCAGTCTGTTGTGTGTCCACCTGACAGAGGTTTGGTTGGCTCAGCTCTGTGTACAAGGTCAAAGAACTAATTCTTTAGTGGCTGAAAGGCTCCAGAAGTCCACATGAATTGCTGGTGTCTGGAAGCCGCTCGTTTTATAAACTCACAATCTGTCAGCAGCTTGTATCGCCTGTCCTGCGTATTATTTGGACATCAAATCTGTGTTTACGTGAAACAAAAATCTTGGCTTACCAGTAGTGGCTGGCATTAAGTATGAGGGGATATATTTGTGTGTGTTTGGAGCTGAGTGTTTTTTTTTTTCTTTCTGGAAAGAAGAAAAGAGCCAGGCCAGGCCTGCTTAGCCAAGGGAAACTCTTGCTCTAACAATCTTGCACACCAGGAGATGTTGAGATGGAATAACTAACTTCTCAGCCGAAAACTGACGAACACACTCACACATGCTCATGAGTAATTAAACACGCTTGCATTTATACGTAAAAAAACAGCATGCCGAAGTGGAACAAAACAGCAAAGGAAGCTGTCAGAGTACAATCTGTCTCTCGAGGGTCAAGGTAAAATCTAGAGTCTGGAAATAAAGAAAGATGGGTTGATTAGATTAAACGCAATAACTCACATATGTGAGCGTTTCATACTAGCATTTGTGACTCATTCCCCTGTGAACTACTAACCCTGATCTCAACTCGCTACCTTCCCTTCACATTTACACTGACCTAATTTCAGTCGACCTCTAAATTCAGTGTGTCAGTAAAACAGTTACTCCACGTCAAAAAAAGATCTCTCAGATGCAGCAGCTCAGAACATTTTTAGCTGCGCTGTAGACAAACAGTATGTTGAAGTAATGATAACTGTATGTAACATGAGTCAGCAGAGAGGTCTGTAAGTATATCACAATATAAGTTCAACTGGATGAATGTTGGTATTTTTCTGTATTTTGTGTAGAAAATATTGGAAAAACGTTAATAAATATGTAATTTACTTATTTAAAAACCCTCGCAGGGGTACTGTCTTTGCACCGTACTGTAGGTCAAATTTGTTGACAAGCAAGGCGATTTTTGATCTTTGATATGTTTAGAACGCAAAGATGCATAAACAGCTATATCTACTGAGTATGTCCAGGATTGTATTCCCTTGCTGATGGTGGTCAGCTGATGGTGCCTTGATGGTCCAGTATAATAAGAACAACAAGGCATTTAATGCTTATTGAACTGTAAATAATATTTATCATACAGTTATCCTAAATTCTGTGATCTAACACAAATTTCACACAGATGTAAGACCAATACACACACACACACACACACCCTACCTTGACATGTTGTAGCTGCAGCAGAAGGTCATCAAGCTGGCTTCTTTTGTCATCAATTTCAGTTTGCCGCTTCCGCTTCTCCTGAGAGACAAAACCAAGAGTTAAAATCCAAAGGGACTAAAGTGTCCACTCACAGCAGGTCCTTTGAAATAAAGTTGAGTCCTGAGTTATAGCATTTTAATATTTGCCTGAAAAGAGTAAACATTATAATGCCACAGGAGAACTGACATTCAACTTTTTGGGTATTTGATCTTCTTTTCTCTTTCTGTTGGCTGCTTTGGTTAAGGGTTGCCACATTACATAATCTGCCTCCATCTGGTATCTCTAGCATTTTCCTATGCCACACCAACCCCCTGCTTGTCCTCATTCACTACATCTTCTCTGTGGTCTTCCTCGTTTCCTCCTGCCTGGCAGCTCCATATTCCACACCCTTTTCCCAATATATCCACTAACACCTCCTCTGCTTTGTCTCCAAACTGCTCAACCCGAGCTGTCTCCCTGATGTACTCTTTAGGACACCATGGTGTATGAATTTTTAAGTTATGGCCTAAAATGTATTTTGTGATGTTCTGACATTTGGCCGCCACAATAAAATAAACTAATTCTTGAGTTCAATACAGTGTTGGTGCTAAATTTCCAGTTTCCCGTGATGCATCTGTGAGATGTTAGGTGTGGATGTCCAGACAGATAAATGGATGGACAACCAGAGAACATAATGCCTTCAGAGACAGCTTTCAGCAGAGCCTAGGCATAAAAATACAATTGTTTTATTGATTGAATGCATTTATGTTTTAATGGTGCATCGTAATACGCAAGACAAAGATCCCCTTGAGACAATTAAGGTTTAATCACATTCAGTTTAGAAATGTGTGGAGACTAAAATGCAATACTGTCAATCTCAATTTAATAATGATAAAGCGTGTTAGAGTTTACTGGCTGAGTACTTCCATGGATGCTCAATTAATGCCTGATAACAACTGGTTTTCTGAGATTATTTAGTAGAAAATTCCACTACACTGTCTACACTATCCGCATACTGTATGTATGCGCAATAAAATGCATCCCTATGATAACATGGGTGGAAAAATTGTCCGTGGGGCATTCACAGGAAGGAAGGGAAGTATTAGAGGGTTGGAGGTCAGAGCTTATTGAGGTTTGAGAGGGGTTAGTGCTCATAGGCTATAGAGAGGATGGATTTAGCCTTGAAGACTCCACATGGCACTGTCATTGAACTTGAGGTGAGTGTCTTTGAGATTAATTAGACTACAATGCATGGAATTGTACAAACAAAGCAGATCCCAGAATAAGCCTGCTTGGGGATAAGAGGCATGAGGTAATGTGGATGTGCATGTAGCTTTACTGTATGTCTCCCACTCGCTTTCTGTGGGAGTAGACTGAGGATTTCTGGGACGTTTCCTGTTGACTAAATATAGCCATCAGGGAAACCCCCCTCACCAAAATATAAATGAACCTTGGGCCATTTCTCAAACAAAGTAAGTGAGGAGTGATGCAGAATAGAATAAAGAGAACTGAATATGGCTTTGGACACAATGGCACAGAATAAAAATAGAGCAGATGTTATCAGGAAACAGGTGAACATAGAAATAGGTAAATAGGTAAATTTAAAGTTTGGAGGACTTGCTGCTGATGCTTATAATGTTTCAAAACTCAAAAAAAAAAAAATCTGTTGCTTTACAGACCCCATGGCTGATCTGTATCAAAATCAGCACCTCTCCAGCATTTTCTCTGCATAAGAGTTTCTAACGTGGGTGGAAATGAGATCCCGGGCTTTATTTTTCCTGCACAGGGCACAGAAACAAACACTTTGGGCAAAAACACAAATTTTCCAAACAGAACTATTCAAATAAAATTGTCCTGGTAAATCATGCTGAGGTTCAATATTATACTGGCAGATTCCACCTCTGCCTGCCCATTACGCACAATGTATTCTTTAGTGCTGCTCAAGCATATAGTTTAAATGTGGTGTACCCTGCCGCCTGAGCCAACTCACCACCAGGTAATAATCAGCTGACAGCTCAGCTCCTCTTTTTACCTGATTATACAATCGGTACAGTTGCAGATTTCACAATGCTTTTAAACATCAACCATAGATCTCCACCCTGGTGCCAAGTGCACTTATCAAACTGTGATCACACAGAAATCCAGTAGCAGAGCTCCACTCAAGGCTGTTCCTCCCAGTCACACCCTCTGAACTCTCCCTGCATGGCAATGGAGTCCTCACAAGGCCACCTTAAAGCGCGCCACTAGAGGACTCAGACAAGGTCAGGCCTTCTGAACGGCATCAGTGCAACCGACAGCCAGAACCTCGTCCCCAACGTGCAGAAACAACACTCTCATCTTCTGAGGAAGATCCCAGTGTACAGGCACTGCAGGAGGATAAAAGTATCTTCTCAAAGCCACTTACCCAGGGCAACTCCAGGGTGGAATGAAGTCCAGCCTGTCTTCAGGAGCCTGACTATATCTAGCTGGTGTCTCTTAAACTCATATCCTTGAGCTTCTTCCCCATCAGCGAGGTCACCCCTTTTATGTCTCATAACCACTTTTTACACCTGGAGACTGGACCCCAAGGTTCCTTCATCTGCTGCCTCTTAAACTCCTACTCCTAGATGCAATTATTCACGGGCTAACTTTTGTTCCAAAACACAATTATAGGCTATAATAACTGCTTGCAATAATGACATTTTGGACCATTTTTGGGAGCGGAGAGTATGTGAACAATGCTCACTTATCAAAAACATTAACATTAACACTGAACTGAATTGAATGTGATTATATAACAAATGCTCTTTAGTAACTCTAAAGATGTCTTTATACACATTATTATGCAGATGAAAATAATGTCTAAGAAATGGGAAAAAAGACCACACTTGGGTGAGTCTGGATGCCTCTGTGTATGCGCCTGCCAACTAAAGCTATTAAAACTGCACAGCGTCTGTGTTTGCGACAGGATAAGAGGCAGTTTGAGCACGAGCAAATGCAATTTTGTGCCAAAATGTACACCAAAATTACACTGCACTGCCTATTCAGCATACCCACAACCTCAGGTGTGCCTCTGTTCCAACTGTGGTGCAAACATCTTCATTTGGTGCCAGGAAATTACCAAATGGAGTGAATAAAAGCTGCATTTGGCCCTGCTCTGGTCAGAAGCCCCCGCTTTTTAGAAACAAAGAAAACCAGGAAACCCTTTGAAGAGTAAGGTGTAAAACTACTGTATAACTACACCAGCCTATCAGAACATATTATTAAGCTGCATGCAGGCTGTGAAAATATTTACACCAAATCTGAGGTCATTTCTCTCCCTCTGTCACACACACACACACACACACACACACACACACACACACATACACACACGCATACACACACACACACACACACACACACACACACACACACATACAGGAGCAGCCTACACAGCAGCATGGTTCCCATGGTTTGTGAAGTACAGTCAGAGAGCGTAATCAGAGGTATGGTCACCAGATGTCAGGGACTGTCGAGGACATGTGGTCAGGGAATGGGCAAACCGCACACACACATACACACACACACACACACGCAAACACACTCCCACATGAAACACACAAAAGCAAATACAGTCACGGGCTCAAATACGTACACAGAGAAAAGCCCACACTAATGTACTCTGAAAACAAACATCGCTCAGGCAGTGTGTATGTTTTGTGTGCCTGAGAATCATTGACTATATAGGAATGTATAAGCACAGATGATGGTTGACATCGCCAGATCAAAGATGGTTTGGGTGCCGTTTGGTTTTTATCACGTCCCAGAAATAAAATCCACAGGGAAAGCTCTGCTGCCATGAAAAATATTACACTGTCTACTGGTAATAATATTTTAAAACCATACTTCCATTTCCAGTTGTTTTTTGCGCAATTTTAAAAACTGGCACTTGTTTTGTCTAAAAGTCGACTGGAATCATTTTTAGTAATTTAGTATATAAATGACTCTTCTCACTAACAGAAGAATTTCATTAGCTTAAAGGATCGTCACTGTTCATTAAAACAGTAAAAAAAAAAAAGTCTTCAACAGAACCCGAGGGGTTAATAAAAGATAAAACGAGTCCTTTGCCTCATACAGTTGAACTGGCAGAATAATGACCCCCGAGCCCCACTCTGTTCACTGTATTCTCACCGAGAGGTCAAATCCTCCTCTTCAGAAAAATATGCTGACATTCTTAGTGACACACTCATGACTTCCCACACTCTGACTCACAGTGTCTGGCCTTATTTGGCTCACAGAGAAGCTTGTATACAGAGGGTATCATTTTTCCCACTACTTTTGTCACAATTCAAACGCGGAAGACATTTGTGTTCAATAACCGAAGCGATTAATCTCCAGTACAGTGTGCTCTACTTTGTCACATTTTTGCTGGTGTGTTTGACCTCACAAGACAGCCAAATGGTCTTGAATGAATCTCCTGAAATGCTAAAAATCTTGGCAGTGAAGATGAGGTCAAACATCAATTGCCTGCTTACATTTCCTGTAAGTTTAACCTTAGCTCAATGAACTTTTACCCTTTTTTCGCTTTTGTTAATACTGGAAAAGAAAGAACTTAATAGGCTTAGAAGTCAATATCCCACCAAATCTAATCTCATGTTTTTTTAGGGGTTTCCTGTTGAAGATTTGACCAATTTTTCTCTGCGCCAGCAAAGTAATTAACTTTTGTAATGAGGTATTCATGAAAATTACATAAGTCTGCCATGGACATACAGATGAGCTGCCAGGACTCAATCTACTGGATTTTAAACCATTCTAACCTGGAAAGAAAAACAACAGCCAACAAACAAAGAAAAATAAATATATACATGTACTCATAGACTTGACTGTCCAAGTAGAGTCTGGGTTTGGGGGCTGAAGTCTATCCCAGCTCCCATTGGGCGAGAAGCAGGGTTCACCCTGGACAGGTCACCAAACTGGTGCAGTCTCATTTCCAGGTCACTGCAGTAATGAAGACCAGCCTATAGTACTTAATACTTAACATGTGACTATAAGGGAACCTTTTCTTTCTGTATGTTCTCCACCAAGCCCATATTTTTTTGAATCACTATGTGCAGCAGACTGTCTTCACTCTGAATCCAGTGGATGACATACTTTGAAATTTGTGAACTTTTTTTTTTTTTTAACTTAAAAAAGTTACAAAGTTATATAAGCTAATAGGTTAAATTAACTTTAAGGTTTATGGGCAAGAAAATAAGCTTACGCTTCCATTGATTAGATGGCAAATAGATACTAGACTTTCAACCATGATGTGATAACTTAACAGACAGCTAATGTGCCTATCGGGATATTGCTAATAGTTAAAGGTGTGCCAGCCAGGTTAACATTATCATTATTGACTGTTTAGTACGGCTATGTTTTTGAAATGGGAGCCTCGCTGACCTCTTGAAATTCCTCATAGAGTGTAAAGCTGCTCGTGAGGGGAGGGGCTGTGAGCCTCCCTGTAGCTGTTGTGTGAAGTTGAGCGTCAACGGGAGGAGGTGAAAATGGCACTTCTTGGTATGTACACTTTTACAAATGAGGATCTAATCTGATAGTAATTTTTAGTATTGATTAGTACTTGAGTATCAGCTTTCTGACAACATTGCAATGTACTAGAATAAACTACAATGCAAACCACAAAAACAAAGGTACCACGCACACACACACACATACACACACACGCACGCACGCACGCACGCACGCACACACACACACACACATACACACACATATTGGTTGGTTTATAAACAACATTCTACACTAGTGATCCACATCTCACACATCAATGATTAGGTCAGGAGGTTATAATTATGATGTGATTAAACAGTGACGTCACTGCAAGTATTAAAGTTCTGCTGATGTTGACTTTGTGAACTGAAGTGGGCCAGAGATCAGATGGGTCACATTCTGTACATGCCAACACACCCAGCACAGAAATCTCACTGTGAAGATCATCTTCCATTCTGCAGGCAGTCATACCTGAAAGCTTAGAGAACAGAGACCGAAATGGACCCGCGGTTCAAATGTCACGAGTTTGAGTCTGCACTGACAGCGGCTAAAAAGATCTCTGCATAGTACTATAAGCCATCAGCTAAAACCTAAAATGTGAGTGCTTACATTTTGTATTATATTACTGATTAGTTAAACAACAAAATCAATCACAATAAATCAAAAAGTATTTTGGTAAGTGATATTGTGGATTAGGGTTAGCAAAAGGTGCAGAAAACAGATGGAAGTCTATAGGTTGAAAGTATCCATTCTATCAGTTGAGGTGGTAGCTGTATAAATATGTTTAATACCTAATTCAGACAGTTGTAATTTGTTATTTTGTCTAGAGTTAACATAATGCTAGTTTGGTAAGGCCCGAATCAGCGCTTGAGCCAATAAATGCAAATTTAGCCCATTGCTGAAATGTCCTGCATGCTGTTGTCATCCCTTGAAAATCACATGATGTAAATATGGATAAACAAAACAGGGTTTAAATGTTTTTTCTTTTTTTCTATTATGTTTTTCTTTCTGCAGATACATTCAATGCTGCTGCTAATAGTAAACCACAATGTATTAATTTTGGGAGACTAATGTGACCTTTGCTACATGTCAGCCTGACTGTTTATATGGAGGACCAAAACTGCCACAATAACTAATAAAGAATGAAATAAATAAATTAATTGGCCATTTAATCCATAAAATATTACATATTTTAAATTATTAAAAATTAAACTGACATTTTTGTTTCAATTATCTTTCACAACACATAAATGATAAAAAAAAAAATGCAAAAAACAAAATGCAGAATTAAATAAGTTTGGGGAAATTAACTGTGGAATATGCAAAGGAGCATATTATACCGAACAAAGCACAAATGTTCAAAGTACAGAATAAAAGAAAATATATTAAAAATGAGTCAGGGAATACAGAAATTAATTAGAATTAAATACCAATTTATGTCACATTTTAAATCAATGCCTACATTAATTACTTTTTGACATAGGATCAGGTAGGTTTGGATAGCACTTAATAAAATAAATCCTCATTTAAAAACTGTGTTTTGTATTCACTTTGAATTTAGGTGTTTTCAGACCCCAAACATTTTTATAAGAATGTGTCATTCAAAAGTGCTCGTTAAATTTGAGTATGGTGCTCTAATAGGATAGAACCATTGCTACACGTTTGTGAAATGTCTTCCCTTCACTTTCAAATGTAAGTGGTATTATTGGAAAATGGAAGTGTTCAGGAACCAAAGCAACTCAGCCATGAAGTGGCAGATCATGTGATGTTACAGACCAAGGTCGGTGAGGTGCTGAGGCACACAGTGCGTAAAAGTCGCCACTGCTCAGTTTCCTCAATATTGACAAAATTCTAAACTCTGGCATTAACATCAGCACAAAAACTGCCTCGAGAGGCTTCATGCCACGGTTTCTTTGGCCAAGCAAATACTGTAGATGTAATGAGTCTATAGTATATTTTTGATTTTGACACCTTTGGTCCTCCATACATCTGCAGTATTTCTCTGTCCTGCCACTCCACATTGTTTACTATTCCACTAAGCCCAAATGCAATGACGATTATTTCAAACCCAGCTCACTCCAGCTGAATTCCAGCATCTCATGTCTCAAGTCTCTGTGAACCCCAACCCCGCTCACTGAAACACATACACACAAATCCAGCCACAAACACACACACACACACATAGAAACATACCAAAATGTTCAGTTGGACAAGACAGCTGCTGCTAATTTTAGAAAGCATGTAACGGCTGCCGTGCCCCAGACCCCCTGCCGCTCAACAAACCACTCCCCCTCTTCCTTTCCAAAATGACTTTCCCCCAGGACTAGTACCCTCCCCCATAAGTTACCAAAGTCCACAATCCAGAGCTACTCTACCCACCTATCAATTCTCCAGGATCCAGTCGGCTCGTTTGAGAGCTGGCAACACCCACTCCACCAAATATTCAAAACCTTTGACACAAATTGAAGGAGCACATTGGGCAAGTCCACTTAAAAGTATGCATTTTAGAGTTTATGTGATATATTATTAGTACATTTCACCATGTTTATCTTTTTTATGTCAGGGAAATGAAAGATATGGAACTTACATTAAATGGTAATATATCCTGCGAACACCACTGGAGGGATGTGTGATTTTGTCAGAAATGTGTTTTGTTGCGAGCTAATAACTGACACAGACTGTTCCTAGTGATGTAATCTTAGTTTTCATATTGCAGTTAAGATGCTGCAAAAAAAGAAGATGGGAGAAAATTACAAATGTAAACAAAGCCTAAAGTTAAATAGAAGAACATTTATTATCAAGGAACTGAGTGAAATGCACAAACTGAAACAACAAATGCCCTGCAGGTGGCCCAGCCCCCCACTTGGCTTAAACCATTACCCCAGCCCTCCACTGCAAGCCATAATCGCAAATCTTAGTGCATGCCAAGCTCTAGCTTTAGCATTCCCTTCACCTTCGCCCTACCCCAGAAACACTTTCTTCTGTCAGACATCAAGAAGAGTATCCAATGGATTGCCCAGCTTCCAAAACAAGCCATTTTACAGATCTCATCAAAAAATACCACAGAGTAAGATAAATCATTATGGCACATTAGTCTTGGAAGGCTGTTAATTGTTTTAAAGAGGCAACAAGAGATGCAAATATAGATTTCGATGTTGATCTAAAGGTTATCTTTTTCAATGAAAAATACAAAACTCTTAGTCCCTGGCAATCTCTGTGTTGCTCCTGGTATAAAACTGGACATAAAACATACAACAACATCATTTCAATCCTCACGTACCACTTCCTGATTCCCCTCTGACTTGGCCCCAGATGATCTGTGGGTTTGCGTGCATTTGAGCGTGTGTGTGCATTGGAAGGGTGTGCAGCTACAAGTTCAAAGGGCTGAGGTCATCTATGTAAACATATCACAGACACTACAGAGGAGTCAGCGAATGAGTGCAGCCAAAGACTCATAGACTTTTACATATGCTTTGCCATGCCATGCTTGTGGCTGGAGGCCACATGGGCAACAGCTAATTAGAACGATGAAGCACCCGGTATTCACTGGCTGATCTTAAAACCACATGCAAGATGGTAAATGCACGAGTTTACCAAGACACACACACACACACACACACACACACACACACACACACACACACACACACTAGTTTTTTGTGGAACCTTGACCAGGCTCAGTTCCATCTGACTGCTATAATTACATGGTAATAATATACCCAGGACCGGATTTAACAACATGACATCACAACTGTTTCCTAATCTAACCAATTAGTAGCCATGGAAACCACTTGCCACTGGCAGCTGAGAGACCCTAATCACTATCAGACTGTGGGAATCTGTGTTTGCATGTGGGATGGACAAATGAGCCACTTAGCTAATTAACTGTTGCATCAAATGTTGGTAATTTTGCCGTTGCTTTGTTTTAATGATCAATTAATGCTCAAAGTAATATTATTATCTAGAGAACAAACCAATCAGTGATCATTTTCCCTTTAGAGGTCACCAATTTGGATGTCAGCACATAATAAACAACAGTTTCTGGTGTTAAATGTAATTAACTCTTTTTCTAAACAGAAAATAAGCAGATTTTTCCATGCCAGGAAGACCTAAATTGGTCCTAAAAGAACTCAAAGAAGACATAAATCTTCTAATGAATTCAGACATCTTTCCCATCCATTAGTGCCATGCCATATTTATGAGTCTCTATGGTAAATTAAGCCTTTAATGACAGCTGTCTGCTACCTGATTGTGACCTCTTTTTTATCCAGTTTAACTGAATAGTGGACTCAAACTTGAAGTCCAAACTGTGTGAATAAGCAACAAAATGAGAGTGCACAGTTTTCGCTAAACGGCGGAGATATGGAAACGCTTGGTTCCGATTTTCTGAGGAAGCCTTCCAATTCACTCAAGATCTGCTAAAGTATTGATGAGGACAGACGCTGATGTTGATGACAGTGAAATCTCAGACTATCAATTATTGATGAAATCATTAACATGTCAGCTGCAGACCGCAGGCAATGAGTGTGTATACTGTATGTGTGCACGACGTATCTCTTTACAGAAGTCATGCTTATCCAGAAAGCCAGGCAGACAGAAATCGCCTCTCTACATCTTTGCTGAAGACAAACACTGATTGCTAAAATTGCTACCATATGGCTAAACACTTGCACTTGAATTAGTCAGAAGAGGTTTTCAAAACATTCTTCCCCGTCCATTGGATATGTCCTGGGAAACTTTGTCCAGCTTCCGTATTTGCTCTTAACCGCTGCTGCTTAGCTTAGAGTGCTTAGCTGCATCAGAGTTGTTAGTACTATTAGTGTAATAGTAACCCTTCTCTATTTAAGTGGCTGGTAGGGGCTGAAAGCTATTAGTGCTATTATTGTCTTTGAAAGTTTAGACACACTTGGCTGAAACAAGGCAAATGTTCATTTGAATGAAGCAAAAAGGCCCAAGTGGTTTAATTGTATTCAGTGTCTGCCCATACCTATATGTCAAAGCACTTGGTATTTACAGCGGGATCTCTGATGCTACCTGTTAAACTACATTAAGAGTAACAGCCAGAAAATTCAGCAATTCACCAAACCAAAACTCATTTGTATGCTATATTAACAGATTTTGCAGTATTTTTTGCAAACACACATGCAAAGATTATGTAAGAAACAGTCTTGCTTCTGCTTGTTCAAGCTGTGGGAACTTTCCACTCTCTTTCTAAAAGTCCTGCATTGGTGTAAGAGCATGCTGCCTGGTATGGCTGCCATGTTTCAACGTGGCCAAAATAGTTTCTCCATCTGCTGCCCCCCCCCCCTCCAACCACACACACACTTGTGTGTATAAATGTGTGTGTGCTCCTGTGCCTCTGAGCATCTTAAGTGTGTGTGGTATGCTGCGGTTCCTCGCTGGCGCCAAATTTAGTCCCAGGCAGCGAGCCCCGGTGTAACTGTTGCTCTGAAGTCCCATCAGCCCCAAGCCAAACACTTCCACAGATGCCTTTCTGATGGTGAAACACAACTGTGACCATTGAAACGTATTCTAGATCACTGAACAGCTGAGCTCCTTCTAACCTGCGAAGCAACTACACCCCAAAACCTGGCTAAAGATTTTCCTCCAGCTTTCACTTGAAAGTTGTGGAGATATGGAAGTTGATGACAGCTGACACCAACCGCAAGACAAACAAAGCAGTGTTGTAAGGCAGACAGCTTCGGGGGCGCGGGGGGTACAGAACATTACAAATGGTACAACAAAAATTGCCTTGTTTAATTTGATTAAAATGGGTGTAGGAGGTTATGATGTCATGCAGCAGGGCTTCCAACATATTAAGCATATTCACATGCGTCTCCTTGATTTCTATCAGTGACGATCACTTGCAGCACTCAGTTTGCTCTTTCCACTAGAAGGAAACAGCAATGACTACATATGCCAACTTTTTTTTGGTTTTGAGTCTCGTGACATCGGATAAGATAACCTCTATCCCATGTTTAGGTTTCAGCTTCGGTCGCTGCGACTTTCAGACTTGTGTTTTATGTCATTAAACTTTATAAGTCAAAGTCCAGTGTACTTTGGCTTGAAGCAATGGGAGACATAAAAGTGGATACCCTTTCTTGCCCTGTATACAGTATGTGTTTCAATGACAAGACATTGGTCATGAATGAATATTAGGCAAAGGTAGACTTAGAGGGTACAGCAGGCAACGAGAGGGAATTATTAATGAGGCACATGGGACTGGCAAACTTGCTGGAAGTCAGAGGTGCGAGACAGTTATGTGAAATTTTATACTGTGAATGAGAGAAAGAGATGAAGTTAAGGCGAGACATTAAGTCTGACAGCCACCACAGACCTCGCAGACAGACAGACGGAAGGTCAAAGGCAGAGAAAGAGAGAGCAGCAGAGAAAAAAACCCCAGACAGTTTAAACACAGTGACTTACCGCCAAGGCTTGCAGCCTCTCTTTGTGGAGCTGAGCCTCCTCACACGACATCCTGAGGGGGAAGCAGGGGAGAGGGGGGGTGAGAGGAGAACAAGAGGTGAGTTCTGGGAAGAAGAAGAGCCGCAGTCCCTCAATGAGAGGTAGGAAAAGGGGAGGAAAGTAGAGGAGAGAGGGAAGATAGGGAGAGGAGGAGGAGTATCCAGACGAGGTCCTTCCTCAGCAATAATCCAACCAGAGAGAGGAGGACAGTGGGAGAAGGAGCTTGTGCTGAGAGGAAGCAAAGATCTCTCACTCACTGGCCATGTGCCCTCACATTCAGCCCACTGCTTGCATTTGCTATCTCTCTCTCCGTCTATCACCCACTCTTTCTTTTGCGCTCCCTGTCTCTCCTCCCATTCGTCCCCTCCCTCCCTCTCTTCTTTAGGCATGAGGCATGTGTGATTAAACAGCTGGGAGGAGCAGCTGAGAGAGGGACAAGGAAGGAAAAGGAGAGGGAACTAACAGCATGGATGTAGGGCTGTGTAAGGAAAAAAAGGGGATGAGAAAAAGGAATGAGGGAGCGAAATAAAAAATCAAAATCAAAATTGCAGAATTAAGGAAAACAGAAGCAAAGGAGTAAAGATGAACTCCCTGAAGGTGCTCAAGAACAGGCAAGACAATGAAAAATGGAAAACTTTCAGATGCATTCTTTTTGTCCTTTCTTCTTTCTTCTTATCTTAGCGCTGACTTGGAAGTAGGCCATCTTATTACTCAAATCATTCTACACTGCGATACCTCCTGTCGCAATCACTGTTCACTTCTTAAGGAGCACTCTAACAAGATAAACAGACGGATAAAGAAAAAAATATTTTTAGGCAAACTGAAGCATAAAAAAGTCAGCCTTTCATTTTAGAATTACTGTAAGGGATTTTACTTTTTACGTTTGACATTTTGGCCAATCTAATTGAGCTGGTGAGGTCTAAAGAAGCCAGTGTATTTGTGATGCTGCTGTAAAAAATGAGGCGTATCCACGGAACAGCAGCAGCACCCTGACTGCCATTGGGTATCGAGATGAAATCCTTGGACCCGCTGTCAGACCCTGAACAGTGGGTCCTGGGTTCTTCCTCGTGCAGGATGTGTTTTCAAAATGTTCCTTTAATTTTTTTTAAACCATGTTATGGATTTTCAAACAATGGTGATTCAATGTCAAACTGTTCACTTAAACTCACTTAGACTCAAACTGATGCCATTGCATTCTAATATGTTACAATTCACTTATGATCACAAAAATTGCTGCTGCTAACACGTGTTGCACTGCTGATGATTATAGCGCACACATACTTTCCTCTTTGTAGAGGTCATGCTATATGATTGTGTTACTTTTAGAAGAGAGAGAAAGTGCCAAAGCCTGCACAGTTCTAAATTTGTTTTAGACTACAGGTGGTTATCCTGCCCTCATAGAAGAAGCCCCACAGCTGTCTCTGCAGGCTCCATTTTTGGCCTCTCTGGTCATACATTTGTTTCTGTGCAAATCAAAGCGACATCAACGGGAGCCGCCTTCTTTAGAGGATCAGGCACGGTGTGAAAAAAGGGATCAAAAAAGGAAGATAAATGTGCCACTCCATGGGCTCAGTGTGGAGATGAATATCAGTGGAACATCTTTGTAAAGACAAACTGCAAAAGCACATCTTTGGAGGACACACACGCACACACACACACGCACACACACGCACGCACGCACACACACACACACACACACACACACACACACACACACACACGCACGCACACACACACACACACACACACACACACACACACACACACACACACACACACACGCACGCGCGCACGCACGCACACACACACACACACACACACACACACACGCACGCACACACGCACACACACACACACGCACGCACACACACACACACACACACACACACGCAAACCACATGGTCAACCGTCTGCTCCGTTAGTTCCACATGTGGTATATATGTCTTGTGCATGGCTGGC